>BJCG01000326.1:0-64088 GCA_005406145.1 Prunus yedoensis
GCACAGTTAGTGCAGATAGTGATTGATGATTTAGGAACTGTGTTTGAGATGAAGGACATGGGTCGACTTACGTACTTCCTTGGCCTTCAGATGTCTTACAATTCTACAAGTGACATTTTTGTACATCAACACAAATATGCTAAAGATCTATTGAAAAAGGCTGGTCTGAGTAATTGTAGGGCTTATCCCACTCCTTATTGCAAGCCACATAATCAAGTCTTAACGTCTGAAGGAGAACCACTGCATGTTCCTACATTTTATAGAAGTATTGTTGGTGCCTTACACTACTTGACTTTCATGAGACCAGACTTATCCTATGCCGTCAATACTGTGTGTTAGTATATGACTGCTCCCATCGAGATAAATTTCAACCTGGTCAAAAGAATGTTTCAAGGTACTATGAATTATGGGATTCACTTTACTCATGGTCCTTGGCAGTTACAAGCTTATAGTGATGCTGACTGGGAGGGGAACTTAAACACTAGGAGGTCAACTACAGGTTTTGTGGTATTGCTTGGACATAATCCTATCTCATGGCAGTCTAAGAAGCAACGGTCTGTATCCAGAAGTTCAACAGAGGCCGAGTATAGGGCATTAATACAGTTGCAGATTTGGCTTAGATTCAACAGGTTTTGCTAGACTTGAAAGTGTGCTTGCCTCAACCTCCTACCATATTTTGTGACAATCTGTCTGCTTTCGCACTTAGTAGTAATCCAATATATCATTCACGAATCAAACATTTGGATATAGATTTTCACTTTGTTTGTGAAAGGGTTCAAAGGAATGATCTTACTGTTCAGTATGTTCCTACTCAAGAGCAAATTGCAGGTGTGTTTACTAAAGGACTTCGTAGTCCTATTTTCTTAAGTCACTGTATTAGTATGCGACTTGGAAATCCTTAGCAGGATCCAGAGTTGGGTTTGAGGGGGAATGATAACAATATTAGTTAGTTTGTATTCAGTTAAGCTGTCACGTGTGTGCTCACGTGTTGTTAGTTATTATTAGCTATAATTAGTTAGATTATTAAGTCTTGGTTATTGAGATATACAACACTGATGACACTATGATTGTAAACATTATGTGAAAAATCAATATACAGAGCATATCATTTTCTTGAATTTTCTTCTTCTTCCTTGGCTTTCCCAATTCTTAAGCTTCCTCTTCTAAACTGCTAACAAGCCAACTCAACAGTCACATCATATGGTCCACAAATATGATACAAATAGATAGTGTATCGTAGCATTAGTGTAGACATATCAACCATTTTAATAAGTTAAAGATAACACTTATTAAACTGAGCCGTTTGTAAGAAACAAATTTTATTTTGCTCAACACTGAGCTTTTCTAGCCCAGGTAACTCTTGGTTGGATTCTGGTTAGCCCCAAACTATTGGGTTGAACAAACTGTGAGTGATTACTCCAAACCCGTTCTGATTAATCCAAGGCGGAGGTCAACACGGTTGACCAAATTTTTTTTCTTTTTTTTGAAAATGGAATTCATTCATAGAATCAAAGTAGCGTACATAGAACAACACGAAACAGTGGCCTCGTTAAAACCTTCCTGAGGGACAAACCCTAGGGTAGGAAAGAGTACCACACATATCATTGACTAACAAGAGAGTTTGAAACAGTCATGCAGGACCAATGCTAGAGCAAGATAAAATAAAACAACAAATTGACACATAGACCTCCGACGAGAACACTACAACACAATCCAACTGTCAAAAGAGTCCTGCTATGAAATCAAAGTCCTTTGCACAGCCACAAGACATTGAGAGCATCCGACAGAGAACACAATACACCAAGAAGAAAGAAAACATCCACTAAGCACACCATCCCCAACCACCTCCAATAGCAATTGGCGATGAAAGAAGAGAAATCTCCAAAGAACAACATAAAGAAGAGACTAACCCCACATCCAGGCCATGAAAGAAAATAAAATAAAAAAGCCCCCAAGCACGCCGTATCATCTCAACACTGACAAAGAAACCTCCTATAAAAACATAGTCCTTGAGACAGGCTGCTCATCGTTAAAACAAAAAGTGTTTAAACCTAAAAAATCCAATCAATTAGACAAACAATTCAAAGCTATTTCCTTGCTTTATTGTCTTTTCAACTTCTTACTATGTTAAGAAGATCCACTTCTATAGGAAGTAACCCCTTAACTATTAAGATTACAATATCCATTTTATTACCACACAAAAAAAGATTATAACATCCATCTGAAATGATCCGTGCACATCTTATAGAAAGCCTTCATTCCATTCTTCCGATTCAAGGGCAGATCAATGGTTTTTGTCACATGGCCTAGACGGTTCATCACAACCAAGATAGGCTTATCCTTGTAACCCCACTTCCTCTTGAGGTCTAATATGGGTGAACGACATTTGGCTACGTACCAGGGCATCTGAGCCCTCAACCTCTTAAATTCCTTTTCTTCTTCTTCATTCCACTGCTTCACAACAGGGATCCATACAATCTTATACATGTCCCCTCTTTTCTTCACCTCATCGTAAACTGAATTCATATCTGAAATATGGCTGTCACATTTGTTCAGGCTTGAAAAGAATATTAACAGAGTGTTCCCGTCTAGCACATCCAGGTCAACCTGTTTCAAAGAAAAGGAAAAAAAAAACCACAAGTGAAAAAGTGTTTCCTTAGACTTAGTAATAACGTGTGAAAATAAAGTCACGAGCCATCTAAAGTAGCACCAAAACTAATAAAAACTCAGTAAAAAGCAATTATTTATTGTGGTAGAGGAGAGCAAACCTTCGGCTTATTTTTCTTAGAGCCATCAGTAAGTATGGGATGCTCTTCATAATTGGGACAAGTCAGGCCCTTGAAAATCTTCACAGGTTCATCATGGTCTATGTACATGCATGCAAGCGCCCTGCCCCCTTGAAAACCTTGCCGGCTCGTCACTGACGACATAGGAATACCCTTGAAGTAGTCCCACTCCTTGTTCTTGGGGTTGGGGGTAGCGGATGGCTGGGGCTGAAACGAACTGCACTCTGGACGGCACATTAGCCCTAGTAATTAACAGGCTTCGATTACATTCTATGTGTTGCATGATGATCAAGAGTAATTAAGATTTGAACTCTTGGGGTTTGGGGCAGGCTTACAGTTCACTTCCTATAATGCGATGCCTGCTACTCATACCCTATTTATAGCCTAATCTTCCCCTCGATCGGATACTAACAAGTGACTATGAGAGAGAAGCAGTATAGAGGTGCTGTACAATACCATATGCCGGGGATAAAAAAATGGTCGGATTACTAAAGTGAATGAATAAATGTGTTAAAATATTTAAAGTATGATATTGTACAACGTTTTACGGGTCCTACGGACCTCACTACGTTAATAGTTGTCATGCGCCTAAATTTGAATGGCATGGTTGTATTTTTTATTTTTGAAGGTAATTAATTGATTCACAAAAGGCCTTGATTATCCACCAAAATTTTTCCTTGGTTCGTGATCGTAATGTTTAAAAATTAAGATCATAAAGAAATCAAATATATGCTGATCCACCCTCCAATAGTTAATGATTCGTGCTGTTAGCCTGGTTGGAAAAGTTGATCCCAATTATCTTTCGTCTAGTGGTATTTTTCTTCTTTAGTTGGTTGGAGGCGACCTTATGTTTGATTCACATGGATAATAAGAACAATATGTATTTGTGATGATGAGTTCAATACCTAGTTGTGCTGTAGTTTTGTTGTGGGTGTATTGGCCCGTTGTTTGAGTTTATTGGTTTAGGTTGTTATCTCGAGGATTGCATCCATATATAACTTTAAAGGATGTATCGACAAGAGGTTTGTAGCTCGAGCGGTTAAGAGCAGTTATTCTTGCACCCAAAGTCTTTTGTTCAAATCCCCCTCCCCAAATATCTTTTGTACAAAAAATAAAAAATAAAAACTTCAGGATTTATCCCAAAATGTCTCCTTTTTTTCTTCTTTTTTTTTGGTTGGTATATTTATCCCAAAATGACAACTTTTCTTAAGGAGCATGATTGGAAATGTTTTTTGCATTTTAATTATCAGGAGTGAAGGGAAATGAGAGAAAAAAGAGAGACTAGAGAGGTGTCCTCGTTATCGTTGTATCTTGTATAGGAGCACATGAAATATTTACATCACGTTCGGAATCTGCAAGTGTGAATGGGGAGCTATATTAGTGCAAAATGCAAGGCCAGCTGTATGCATATCTATCTTCCACAGACATGTTCCTGCAAAACTAGTACTGGAAGGAAACGATGTTACCTTTCTCCAACTCATGCGACATTAATGGCATTGTGTCTTCGTTCGTTCCACTCGTTCAGACTCCACATTTTATTTCGAGATTCATACTCTACCTACCTTCTTTTACTTGTTTGCTTATGGAAAAGCTTTAATGGATATGAAAGGAAAAAGGTAGGTGACGCGTAAATGAATAGACAATTCAACAACGATGATAAATAAGAACCAACTCACTCACCATGATTATAGAAGAGGTTATTCTTGCACCCAAAGTCTTCTGTTCTTGCATGAAAGTTTGTCTTCTTTCTCCGAAAAGCTTGGCCAATATTTCTCATACTTTTCTACACTTTGGATGATTGAGATTTGAATTGGACAATACATGACTATATGTCTTTCAAGACAAAAAGATGTTAGATTAAATACATTTGAAATAGCTAGATATATTTGAAATTCCAACCCATGTCGTATTTCCCCACCCACCTTATCTTCCGACCCAGTGCCCACTATGCAAATTTGAAAAAACACAATCCTATCTTTGCACCCACCATTATTCCTAAAATAATACTCTTTAATTATTAAGTCAAACAAATTATCTTTTCTATTATGAAGTAAAGGAGAAGGGGCGGGTGGTGGAGACAACAGAGGGTGGAAATCGTGGTTTTCGAAGAGAGAGGGAGGCAAGGAGAAAGAGGGAGAGATAAGGAGGGGGCGAGTGGGGGGAGAAGATACAGAGGGTGGAGGGTAGGGTAAGGTGGTGTCGGTGGCTGAGTATCGAAGAGAGAGACAGAGGGGGTGGAGCTTGTGTATAGAGGAAGAATATATTTTTCTTTTCTTTTCTTTTTTTCATTTTGTCAAATGGTAGAATAAGTGGGTTACGTGAGTTGAGGTTTTTCCCCTAAGTTCTTAGAAGTCATTTTACAAAGGGGTAAATTTCTCTTTAAAATTTTGAAGATAAGATGGGTGTATAGGACATGGGGGGAAATTGCAGCACTCTTGTATGTCTTCAAGATAATCTCAAAAGCCTTTTGGCTTCTAGCACATGAATTGAAGTAGATATTCCTTCCCATTTTTGAAGTTTTAATGTGATTGACCCAAAAAAAACAGTAGATAAATGTCATGTTCTATTCTATCGCAAGTTGTTAAGGAAAAACACTTCTCGTGTTACACGTTCTGTGCAATTGGACAAACCCTATTAAAAGTAAGCACTGTTGTGAATATTCAGATTGGAAGACTTTTGGTGCATATTATAATTAAGGGAGAATTTCACTTAGACCCTGAGGTTTGATATAATTACAGTCAAAATCCCATATGTTTCATTTATTCCACTTACACCCCTATTTTTTATATTTTTTTATTTTTGAGTACAAGCGATAGTCTAAACTACAAGGGGAGGGAGGTTTCTCACACACGCACACAATAAAATGTCACATGTTTCATTTATTCGAAGTACACCCCTATTTTTAACATAGGTTAGCTCACACCACTTAACATAGATTATAAAAATATTAATACAGATTTTAACTTTAGCTAATGGGGTCTAGCCCAGTGAAAAAGAGCCTTGACTTGCCGATTAGTGATCTTAGGTTTGAACCCCCGTGACAACTTGGTAGTGTGTGTGAGATCCCCTCTCCTTTTGTAGTTTAGGCTATTGCTTATATTAAGAAAAATATTTAAATTTTTAATGTAATCTAAATCCTCATATTTATAACCAATCCATCCAAATGGTTTTTAAAAGTTGAGGGTTTTTTTTTCCTCGTTTATAGATACTATAAATATATATATGTAAGACCCGTGTCTTGGGGAAACAAGAACGGTGAGCAATCCCACATCGCTCGGAGAGGGAAAGGTGAAGTGCTTTAAATGTGTGGGCACTTCTCTTCCTAGCACGAGGCCTTTTGGGAGCTCATTGACTTCGGAGTCATAGGAACTCCGAAGTTAAGCGAGTTGGGAGCTAGAGCAATCCCAGGATGGGTGACCCACTGGGAAGTTGCTCGTGAGCTCCCATAAACAAAACCGTGAGGGCAGAGAGAGGGGCCCAAAGCGGACAATATCGTGCTAGGGGAGTCGGGTCGTGACAAAATGGAATCAGAGCCGGACCCCGACCGGAAATGTGCCAGCGAGGACGCTGAGCCCCAAGGGGGGTGGATTATAAGACCCGTGTCTTGGGGAAACAAGAACGGTGAGCAATCCCACATCGCTCGGGGAGGGAAAGGTGAAGTGCTTTAAATGTGTGGGCACTTCTCTTCCTAGCACGATGCCTTTTGGGAGCTCATTGACTTCGGAGTCATAGGAACTCCGAAGTTAAGCGAGTTGGGGGCTAGAGCAATCCCAGGATGGGTGACCCACTGGAAGTTGCTCGTGAGCTCCCAGAAACAAAACCGTGAGAGCAGAGAGGGGGGCCCAAAGCGGACAATATCGTGCTAGGGGAGTCGGGTCGTGACAATATATATATATATATATATATATATATATATATATATATATATATATATATATATATATATATGTTTTGAGGGGGGGGGGGGGTGGGGGTGGGTTTCTCCTTTATAGATACTATAAAAAGATAGATATATATATATATTTTTTTGGTGGCAAACAATATGATATATTTACAGTACTTCTACAACAAGTCAATATATCCACAACAAAGCTACACCATCATAACAGGCTAGCCACAAATAGGTATCGAATTCATCACAAATATGATGCAGCACGGAAGCACGGGTAAAAGGGTCTCAAGCGGTCACCTTAAGGTAACAATGTCAGAATCCACCAAATATCTGGAGTCCACCAGAAAATAGAGAAAAGTCTTTGAATTTTATTGATAATATGAATAAACTGTTAAATAGAATGCCATGGTTTGTCTTAAATAGAAAACCAAGAAAGCCTAAAAATGTAGGAAACCCTACGTTCCAGAATATTCCTAAAACTTAGCTAGCAAGCAAATAATAAAAATCATAGTTAAAAGCATATCAGGAAAATAATATCCTACTTATTATAAAATTAAATATAAATCTTGCCAAATATCATTTACCCTCCAAACTTAATCAAGCAAACCCGAAAATTTCAAAGATACGCCTTTCGTCTTTTAACTTCATAATTGATATTTGACTGTTATCCTTCCTTCTTGCGGCCTCTCTTGCCAATTTCAACCCAACTTATTTTCTTTATTTTCCTTCATAAGGATTTACCCATATTTTGTCCTATATCAGACCCCTTCATTTGTAAAGAACTCGACCTCGAGTTCGCCTTCAAACGAACTTGAGTAGACATAGAACTTAATATGAAGATAAGCTCTTCAATTAGTGGCGTCTGAACTTGCTCATACTTGAATGGAATAATCATATAATTAATTCCATAAACAAGATTAGAATATGTGTCAGTTGTGAATCAAACTCCTTGTATGAATTATTTTCCTCTTCAAATTTAGATTTATCAATACCTTGAATTTCAGAGAAATCCAATTGTTATTCTTCATCTTTTGGAATATCTGCTTCAACAACCACAGGAGTTTCAATAGGCTCAATCCCTTGTTTTGCTTGAATCTCTTCCTCCATCTTGTGGGTTACTAGAGCTTCAATTAATTCAGCATCTGTCACAATTTCATCTTTTTTGATATCTTCCTCCATCTTTTCTTGGCTCTCCATAATTATGGGTTAATAAATCTTGTAACCATTCCTTAACAAATATATATCATATTCAAAAGGAAAGAATTTTTTTACAAGAAGCCTCTTCATCCAACGCCAAAAACTTATTAGGAATTTTAACTTGATGCTTCCTAGATTTTTGCATCTGATTCCACCAAGAAGCAACACCGTCTCTTAAACAGGACGCAATAATTTTAATCATCTTCTCTTCTGGGATCGATATTGAATCAAATATTTCGTCTACATCTGCAACCCATTGGAGAAAGCTTTCCATGCAATCACTTCCCATGAAGCATGGAACAACTTCAAGATCAAATGCGAGAAATCCACCAATGCGTTCCCCTTCAATTTTTAGATAATACCTCACGACACGCGTCAATGAGGTTTGCATACCTCCTAGCGCCACTCATCATTGAACAAGGCAAACCCTTGCTCTGAATGATAACTAGGCAAACCACTTGATGCACCACAAAAGCATGGGTAAAGGGATCTCAAGCGGTCACCTTAAAGTAACAATGTCCGAATCCACCAACAATCTAGAGTCCCCTATAAAATAGAGAAAAGTCTCTAATTTTAGTAATAATATAAATAAATTATTAAATACAATACCATGATTTGGCTTAAATAGAAAACCAAGAAAGCCCAAAACCGTAGGAAACCCTAGGTTCCAGAATATTCCTAAAACTTAGCTAGCAAGAAAATAATAAAAATCCTTGTTAAAAGCATATTAGGAAAATAATATCCTACTTATTATAAAATTAAATATAAATCTTGCCAAAATCATCTACGCTCCAAACTTAATCAAGCAATCCGAAAATCCTAACGATACACCTTTCGTCTTTTAACTTCATAATTGATATTTGACTACGATTCTTCCTTCTTGTGGGCTCTCTTGCCAATTTCAAACCAACTTATTTTCTTTATTTTCCTTCCTAAGGATTTAACCATATTTTGTCATACATCAAAATATAAATTGTCTTCGTACGCAATTCATGTGAAATGAACATGAGTCCTCTCCACCGATGTACAATTAATTTTAGATTGAATACTTACATTCTAACAAATTCTTAAGTTTGAAATGAACTTAAAATTACATTCTAACAAATTCTTGAGTTTGAAATGAACTTAAAATTGAATTATAATAGTAACATTTGTTATGAATTATAATAGTATCATTTATTATGAAAATGTTGTTTCTTTCATGAATTATGAATTATAATAGTATCATTTATTTTTACAAGTCTTTTTTGTTGAAAAAAACTTTGAAAACTTTAAGAGGTTGACTTCCCGAAGGAAATTTTTGGATGCACCACTGGTTGTAAAGGTATTTGGTTGTCTAAATTTTTTTGGAGAGCTTTTAACCTTTTAAATATTGCACATCCCCTTAAAAATTTATGGCTCTACCATGGCTTTCAGTTGAGATCAAGATTCAACGTGGCAAGGTGTAGTTAAGCTTCATTAAATGTAAATCATTCATGACTGCATTGCATTAGTGTGTCTGTACTTAGTGTGTTCATTTCTATGAATGAAACATATCCTATTGTTTGATTAAAAAAGAAGTCCTATAATGTGGGCTTATAAGGAGTTGAGCTACTCCCTCATTCTCAATTAGTTTTGAGCTGGAATCTTAACTATACCTTCATGACACGAGATGAGGTTATATATCCATGTGTTGAGCCCGACAGCTATATATATGGTTCCACGTCGCCCAATATGTGTTCTCCACTTGTTAGACTCAAGTGATTCCACAGGCAAGGAAGTGTTGAGAGTATTTTTGCCCATATTAAAAAGTTAAGGTCCTCGTTTATATAAATATATGGGGACATAATTAATTTGTACTATGTATGGGGCCATAATTAATTTGTTGAATGTTCGATCAATTAATGAATTACAAAATGTAGAGGCCAGCTGCATGCATATCGTTCACAAATCAATAATCTTCCATGTGATATTGATGGCATTCAGTCTTTAACCAAAGGTCCAGATGGTTACGTATAGTTTTTTTTGAACTAGTTCATATTTCAAATTAAGATTCCACATTTAAGAGATTAAATGACGAAAAAGATATAATAGATTGTTACGTTAGTTTTTTTTTTCCACTCGTTCACATTTCGGATTAAGATTCCACATTTAAGAGATTAAATGACGAAAAAGATACAACAGATCCTACACTCTTTCAGTTCTTTGCTTATCAAGAAGTTAATGGATATAGGTGAGGCATAAAATCTGACCAATTGTTTTTAATTAAATTGATATATGTAGTGTTTCTTTATGGATTAGAATTTATCGATATGATATTGATATATTGATATTTGGATTAGAGAATTTATAATTGATTGATGTAGTGATGTTTACATTGAGAGATGTTTTTGCTTGTACTGATAACGAAGCTATCAGGCAACATTTTCAAAATATGAAAACTCGTCGTGAATAATTGAAGCTTGTAATGTTATTTTTGCCATGAATTATGATTGGAAGTACTATATCTTTAAATATTTTAGTATTATTTTGTTCTTAAAAAATTTTTACAATTTTTGCACTAGGACCCCTTGATGTCACAATTCTTGCTCAATTATGGATCTGCCATTGAATGAGGATATATACTAATTGTATGAAGTCTTTATCGCCTTAAAGGTTTTTAAGGTGAAGTAGATAAATGTCACAAGAAATAGATAAATGTCATATTTTGTTGCAAGTTTTTTAAGGAAAAACAATTGGTCATGTTACACGTTCTGCGCAATTGGACAAACCTTATTAAATGTGTGCATTGTTGTGAATATTCTGATTGAAAGACTTTTGGTGCATGTCTAGTGATGGTGGTCGTTACGTACCCACCAACCCATCATGATTCAAGTTTCCACACATTTGCTACTTTTTTTATTAAAAAAAAAAAAACAATATGCTAGTATTGTAATTGATTTTTCAAATGTGTTATTAGAACATCTGTTGTAGGATTTTGTTTAGCTATGTTTTTAGCTTTCCAGACAAACTTATAATCTTAATTGTAATCTCTTATGAACCTAAACAAGCCCAATTAGCTAAGTTAGGATCACTCTTTGATGAAAGCTAAGGTCCTCCATGTGATGGCATTGATGTCATTCTGACTTTAATGAAAGGTCCAGAAGGTTACGTAGTTTTTTTCGACTCGTTCACATTTCAGATTAAGATTCCACATTTAAGAGATTAAATGATGAAAAAGATATAACAGATTGTTACGTTAGTTTTTTTTTCCACTCGTTCACATTTCGGATTAAGATTCCACATTTAAGAGATTAAATGACGAAAAAGATACAACAGATCCTACACTCTTTCAGTTCTTTGCTTATCAAGAAGTTAATGGATATAGGTGAAGAAGGACAAATATATAGGTGAGGCATAAAATGAAAAGACAAATTTAACAACGACGATAAGAACCAACTCACCATGATTAGAGGCCTAGAGGCTGATAGAAGAGCAAAGATGCTCAAGAGTCCCGCCCAATATCCATATGGGTTTCGGATCACTTTACATGAAGAGGTTTGGAAATGAGTGGAGGAAATGTTGAGTGTAAAACTAGGTTTATTTGGTGATCTGTAGTTCTTGAAGATTTTATGGGTGTGTATAGTAAATTATTAAAATTTTAGGAGTTGTTTAATAATCATTTCATTTTCGGTTTCTATTTTCACTTTTCTTGAAAACTGAAAATTCATAACATGTTTGCTAACAGATTTCATTTTCAGTTTTTGAAAATGTGAAATATAGTTTTCAAAATCGCCCTTATTTTTTTAAACAACTTATTGAAAGTGTTTTCAGTTTTTTTTTTTTTGCACTGCTTTTTCATTAATTAATTTTGCATCACCACACATCAAATGAAGAGTTTTTATCAAAAATAGCCAAAATTTACCCCTCACTTTCAAAAATGTCAGTTTTTATAAAATCTTTCAAATATAGCCAAAAACTCAACTAAATAGACACAAATACCCTTAAAAATTAATACCCACATAAACCTAAAAAGCAAAACCCTACTACACAAAGTTTGGAATCACATGCACCTTAGTCGAACTATTGGTGAGTGATATATATATATATATATATATATATATATATATATCTTCTTTTTATTTCTGCATATTTTGTGCACATTAAATGAACTCCAGTTACGAAAACTTGATATTTGGGACCTCCCGACTAGGAATCGGCAGCTCGATTCTTGAATTCGGCCACTAACCTAAGTCAAACCTCGAGACCTCCAGATTCAAAGTTCACAAAAAAAAATCCTCCTAATTCCAAAAAATTCACCGAAAAATACTACGAACTCTTTATAACATGCACTTTCATTCTATGATCTCAAATTCACAATTTGATCCCCAAAAATGTCATTTCCAAGTTCCACATAAAATTGAAAACTAAAAACTAAAAACTAAAAACTAAAACAGTTATCAAACAAGCCCTTAAAATTTTGTTCGGCATAGAAGGTTTGCTCGATGGGAAGAGTTAATAACTAGTGGGAAGCAGGGAAATAAAAATTATAGAAACGAAAGAGATATACGCACATATAGAAGTTGAGGAGTTTTGCAAATATATTGTGTATTCTCTTTAGGACAATAATCTAAAAAGGACTTCGGTTTTATTTTAAGTAAAAGTTCATACTTGTATTCAATCGGAATTCTTAACCAAGTTCAACCCTTGAGTTGCCGCCACCGCCTATAATTTCAAGTGAGTATAATTTTTAATTAAATTGATATATGTAGTGTTTCTTTATGGATTAGAATTTATCGATATGATATTGATATATTGATATTTGGATTAGAGAATTTATAATTGATTGATGTAGTGATGTTTACATTGAGAGATGTTTTTGCTTGTACTGATAACGAAGCTATCAGGCAACATTTTCAAAATATGAAAACTCGTCGTGAATAATTGAAGCTTGTAATGTTATTTTTGCCATGAATTATGATTGGAAGTACTATATCTTTAAATATTTTAGTATTATTTTGTTCTTAAAAAATTTTTACAATTTTTGCACTAGGACCCTTGATGTCACAATTCTTGCTCAATTATGGATCTGCCATTGAATGAGGATATATACTAATTGTATGAAGTCTTTATCGCCTTAAAGGTTTTTAAGGTGAAGTAGATAAATGTCACAAGAAATAGATAAATGTCATATTTTGTTGCAAGTTTTTTAAGGAAAAACAGTTGGTCATGTTACACGTTCTGCGCAATTGGACAAACCTTATTAAATGTGAGCATTGTTGTGAATATTCTGATTGAAAGACTTTTGGTGCATGTCTAGTGATGGTGGGTGTTACGTACCCACCAACCCATCATGATTCAAGTTTCCAAACATTTGCTACCTTTTTTTTATTATTATTTTTAAAAAAAACAATATGCTAGTATTGTAACTGATTTTTCAAATGTGTTATTAGAACATCTGTTGTAGGATTTTGTTTAGCTATGTTTTTAGCATTCCAGACAAACTTATAATCTTAATTGTAATCTCTTATGAATCTAAACAAGCCCAATTAGCTAAGTTAGGATCACTCTTTGATGAAAGCTAAGGTCCTCCATGTGATGGCATTGATGTCATTCTGACTTTAATGAAAGGTCCAGAAGGTTACGTAGTTTTTTTCGACTCGTTCACATTTCAGATTAAGATTCCACATTTAAGAGATTAAATGATGAAAAAGATACAACAGATTTTAACGTAGGTTTTTTCCACTCGTTCACATTTTGGATTAAGATTCCACATTTAAGAGATTAAATGGCGAAAAAGATACAATAGATCTTACATTCTTTCAGTTCTTTGCCTATAAAGAAGTTAATGGATAGGTGAAGGGTGAGGCATAAAATGAAAAGACAAATTTAACAATGATGAGAAGAACCAACTCACCATGATTAGAGGCCTAGAGGCTGATAGAAGAGCAAAGATGCTCAAGAGAGTAATATCCATATGGGTTTCGGATCACTTTACATGAAGAGGTTTGGAAATGAATGGAGGAAATGTTGAGTGTAAAACTAGGTTTATTTGGTGATGTGTAGGTCTTGAAGACTTTATGGGTGTGTACAGTAAAGTATTAAAATTTTAGGAGTTGTTTGATAATTATTTCAGTTTCGGTTTCCATTTACACTTTTCTTGAAAACTGAAAATTCATAATATCTTTGCTTTTTTCATTTCCAGTTTTCAAAAAAGTGAAATATAGTTTTCAAAATCGCCCTTATTTTTTTAAACAACTTGAAAGTGTTTTCAGTTTTGGTTTTGGTTTTTTTTTTTTTTTGCACTGCTTTTTCATTAATTAATTTTGCATCACCGCACATTAAATGAACTCCAGTTTCCAAAACTTCATATTTGGGACCTCCCGACTAGGACTCGGCCACTGACCCAGGTCAAACCTCGAGACCTCCAGATTCAAAGTTCACAAAAAAAAAAATCCTCCCAATTCCATATATTTCATCGAAAAACACTACGAATTGTTTATAACATGCACTTTCATTCTATGATCTCAAATTCACAATTTGATCCCCAAAAATTTCATTTCCAAGTTTCACATAAAATTGAAAATTGAAAACTGAAATGGTTATCAAACAAGCCCTTAAAATTTTGTTCGGCATAGAAAGTTTGATAGATGGGAAGAGTTAATAACCAGCGGGAAACAGGGAAATAAAAAAGTACAGAAACGAAAGAGATATACGCACGTATAGAAGTGGAGGAGTTTTGCAAATAAATTATGTCTCGTCTTTAGGACAATAATCTAAAAAGGACTTCGGTTTTATTTCTAGTAAAAGTTCATACCTGTATTCAATCGGAATTCTTACCCGAGTGCAGCCCTTGTGTTGTCGCCACCGCCTATGGATTAGAATTTATCGATATGATATTGATATTTAGGGGTGGGCTCGGTTTGGTTTGGTTCGGTTTTGAGGTCAAACCGTGCGCCGAACCATGAACTCCGGTTTGGAGAAAATTCAAACCGTGCGCCGAACCAATGAACCGGTTAACCGAGATGATCGGTTAACCGATTAGCTCGGTTTGGTTTGGTTTGGTTTGGTTAAAACCTGCTTGGAAACATGTAGACTCTAAATTCATTCAAACTTAAACATTCATTCACCATTCACATTACAACATATTCAAATTCATTCATTCAATCAATCCTTTCAATTCAAACTAAAACATATGCATCGTTCATCATTCACATCCATCCAAAGTTTCAAAGTAAACCATATGCATCATTCACCATTATATAAAAGTATTGACTAAGTATGAAAAATGGGTTTTCGGAATAATCATTTTCTCAAGATAATTTTTGGCGGCTTTTATTCCTCACACATCAAATAAGAAAACTTGATTTTATGGAATTTTAGTATGAAGTATATATTGACTTAATGAACCATCATTTTTAGCCTAAATCGTATTTTGCACTAAAATCGATTTTTCATTATTTGATTTGGTTGGAATTTGATTTTCTAGTATTTTTATTTGAATCCAAATGGGGGTTACTTCCTTATTTACATTGTAAACTTAAGTAAATGGAGTAATATAAAAATAAATAAAAGTAAAATGACAAAGACATTTACTTAAATGTTGAAAATGGAAATAAGGTTGTATTATAATTATTTAATTACATATAATTTAACATATCCGGTTCGGTTCGGTTCACCTACGGTTTTTGAAATTGAAAACCGAACGCCGAACCATGAAGGCCGGTTTGGTTCGGTCATGCACCGTTGGCCAAAAAAAGAAAAAAAAAACCAAACCAAACCAGACTGATCGGTTTGGTTCGGGCGGTTTGGCCGGTTTTCGGTCCCATATGCCCAGCTCTATTGATATTGTTATTTGGATTAGATAATTTATTATTCATTGATTGTATTGTTGTTTACATTGAAAGATGTTTTTGCTTGTATTGATAACGAATCTATCATGCAACGTTTTCAAAATATGAAAACTCGTCATGCATAATTGAAACTTGTATTTTTATTTTGGCCATGAATTAGGAATGGAAGTACTATCTTTAAATTTTTTAGTGTTATTTTCTTCTTAATTGTTTTTTACAATTTTGTTGAAAGTAGATAAATGTCACAAGAAATAGATAAATGCCATATTTTGTTAAAAGTTTTTTTAAGGAAAAACGATTGGTCATGTTACACGTTCAGCGCAATTCGACAAACCTTATTAAAAGTGAGCATTGTTGTAAATATTCCGATTGAAAGACTTTTGGTGCATGTCTAGTGATGGTGGGTGTTACGTACGCACCAACCCATCATGATTCAAGTTTCCACACATTTGCTACTTTTTTTATTTTTTTTATTTAAAAAAAAAAACAATATGCTAGTATTGTAACTGATTTTTCAAATGTGTTATTAGAACATCTGTTGTAGGATTTTGTTTAGCTATGTTTTTAGCTTTCCTTGACAAACTTATAATCTTAATTGTAATCTCTTATGAACCTAAACAATCTCAATTGGCTATGTTGGGATCACTCTTTCAGCTGAGATCAAGATTCGACATGGCAAGGTGCTGTTAATTAAGCTTCATTAAAAGGAAAATCATTCATGACTGCATTGCATTAATTAGTGTGTTTGTACTTGGCGTGTTTCATTTTTATGAATTAGTTTTGGGCTCATTTTTATTAAAAAGCTAAGGTCCTCGTTATTAGTTTTGGGCTCATTTTTATCACTTTAATTCTATGATCTCAAATTCACAATTTGACCCTAAAAAATTTCATTGCCAAGTTCCACATAAAACCAAAAATTGAAAATTGAAAATTGAAATCGTTATTATAAAATATATAAAAAAAATAAAAAAAAACTTAAAATCTTGTTGGGTGTAGAAAGTTTACTAGGTGAAAAGAGCTAATAATCAGCGGGAAACAGGGAAATAAAAGTATAGAAAATGAAAGAGATATACGGACATATAGAAGTTGAGGAGTTTTACAAATATATTCTGTCTTCATCGTGTTTCTTATAAAAGCTTTATGTCAAACACATTACATAAACATAACAAATTTCTAAAAATATTTACTATAAGCCATGCATGCATAAAAAATAAATAAGTTACAGACTAAAAGGTTTTTCAAAAAGAAAAAAAAAACTAAAAGCATTCTAACGTGTCTTCATCGTGTTTCTTGAATGAAGACAGATCCGATCCATTAATAATTGTTTTATTATCCTATCAATCCGTTGTGAACTCAACCACAACACGAAAAATTTGATAAAGAAGAAAAACTGTAACAAAGAAAAAAATATAAAGAAGAAAAACAAGTGTAGGAGGGATAGCTTTCAGACTTGAGGAAGGGGCCGCCACTGACAGCATGCATGGGTTTATCGCATATGATCAAATATCAAGCATGCATGGCCAGCTGTCACCAGGAAGAGTAATTGCCCGGTGACGGATCGGTATCAGAAAATGAAAGGGTTGGTATGCAATTATGAAAAATATATTAAAAGCAGAGTGCAAGCAAGTCTTCGTCCACGGATAATACAAACAAAAACATTAACTTGATCAGCGAGGAAAAAGAAAAGAAAAAAACAAAGACAAAAAGTTGATTCATAACTCTATAAATTGATGCAATTGAGCAATTGACCAATGCATAAGACACCAGTAGTTCAACAGTTTCTATTGCATCTGCCTAATCTTGTTTTGTCGCTCCTTTAATTGACTAGAACCTACTTTCTATCGTTCTTCTACTACCAGTTGGAGCTGTACGCAATTACAAACACTGTCTCTCTGCTCTCAAGGTACAATTTTCAATTGGTTCCCTTCTCTCCTTCCCAAGCTCAACTAGGGTTCGGTTTTATTTTATTTTATTTTATTGCCAAAGTTAGATAGGGGTGGGGGTTTTCTCCCATACACATTGCCAACTTGCTATAGGGATCGAACCTGATAGATCACTGGTTTGCAAATCAATACTTTTTTTAACTAGGCTAGACTGCATATAATGCCTGGATGAGATATCTTCTCATTGTTAATTTTTAATATTTTTGGTCGGAGCATTTCTATCCCAGCCCAAAATTTTGTTAACAAATGTGTGAATAACCAATGTAGCTTTTGTTTTCAATTGAGGCCCAATTTTCAAACCATACTGCCAAGAGACAAAATGTTTGGGAGAAATATTTAATTTTTTTTCAAATACAAGCAATAATATATAAACTACAAAAAGGGAAGATGATTTCTTACACACACTACAAAATCCCATGGGAGTTTGAACCTAAGACCATTGATCTGCAAGTGAAAGTCCTTTTTCACTGGGCTAGACCCCTATTAACACTTATCTATAGACTTTCTCGAAGAAAAAAAAGGGTGCACAAATACTCATAACATAATCAAGATAGATTAGCAAAGATAAAGAAGAAATATGTATGAATACTGCTCTGTATTTTCTTTACTAATTAATGAATCAAATGTTTACATGAGCTTAGGAACAATTGATTAATTCTCTTTTCATTTTGAAAAAAAAGTTTGATCTCATGTGACTAAACATAAAGTCATCCTATCTTTTAGAGAATTAAAATTAACAGAATTACTAAGCAGCTAAGCTCTCTAATCATCTTCTAACAACCCAACTGATGCAGCATAATTTTTGTCTTTCATGTATCTTTCAACAGAATTGTTTGGGATGAGAAATTATAGTATGACCACGTAATACATCTTGTACATGTGTTATAATATGGGTGAACGACACAATTTATTTTCCCCCCTTTTAGGGAATAGTATCAATAAATATCCACTTATTTTATAACACGTGTATAAGATGTACCATGTAGCCGTACTACCGTAGTACTCTATAATAACTCAGGATGTTGTAGAAGAGCTCCCTAAATTTCAGCCAATAATAAATTTCCTTATTATTAATATATTATTGTAAGTACAATAATATATTTGGAGAATTCAAATGTTTTTGTATTAGCACTCTCAAAGCCGTATATTATTGTACCTCTATCAAATGTCAGCTCCGGTTCAGAAGATGGCAATGGGTTGAATCAGGGGTGGGTATGCCATTCCCATCCCCATCCCCGTTAAGCTTTTTTCCCCCATCCCCACCTTCATACCCGCAATATTCATATCAGGGATTCCCCGTCCCCACCTTCGTTGGGGAATGGGTTCTGCAACCCGCCCCATTACGGAAGAAAAAACCAATATATAACTACTTTGTTGAAAAAAAATAGTACTAAGGCAAGATAATGAATATATATAATATATACTTATGAGACAATATAAGAATGTTTATACTCCGAACACCATACCCAAAAAGTTCCCCTTACCCATTCCTATTCTCGTTTTTTGTCTTTCATACCCAACTCAGGGAAAGTTGCCATCCTTTGGTTGAATCCTTAACTCACTATAGTAACTTTGATGACGTGGATATATAGTCATTGGATTTATATTGAAAATAATAATAACGTGGGTTATCCTTAACAAACCCTAATACTTGTGGACTTTAATCAAATTTTCTATTTTTGTTGTTGTTGATAGTCATCACTGTTTTTATGTTTGTTACAATTTAGAAATAAAAATATTTATTCTCTCTTCCAGATTTTAAATAATTTGTTTGTGTACGTAGAGAAGATTATTGCTCGGTTTCAGGTGCTATATACTCTACATTCTCTTATTTGATTGTTCTATGCCATTGCTACTTGCTTCAGACTTTCAGGACAATACATAGCTGGACTGCAACCATATAGTCACCATGGCAGATGATACAGAAATCAGTACAGATCATACTTCAATTGCTGTAGAAGATATTTTACTTGAAGCATTGAAAGAGAGCATGAGAAGAAAGCTTGGCCCTGCTGTATCACCCTTGCCATCCACATGCTGCATCTTCAAAGTTCCCCAAGTGCTCAGGAGACATAATCCAAAGGCATATCAACCTGACGTTGTCTCCATCGGACCCTATCATCGACACTGTAAACAACTCCAGCGCATGGAAACTGTGAAACAGTGGTATTTACGAAACCTTCTCTCCCGCATGGATGTAAGCCTTGAAAAATTCATTGAAAGCATTAAGGAAAAATTCATTGAAAGCATTAACAATGAAACGAAGAACGGCATCATTGGCATTAACAATGAAACGAAGAACGGCATCATTGAGTTTGAGAAACGCGCCCGTTCTTTTTATGCAGAACCACTTGATCACCTTAAAGAGAAAGAGTTCATGGAAATAATGATACTTGATGGTTGCTTCGTAATAGAACTACTTTGGAAGTTTAAGGATAATAAGGAAAAGAAGGATGACCCCATATTGAACATGGATTGCATGTTCCAATATATATGTCATGATCTTTTGCTATTAGAAAATCAGCTTCCTTGGTTTGTTCTCAGCTGTTTATATCGCCTTACCTTGGGCAGCGACTCCTGCGACGCCCCCAAGTTCAGTGAACCCCTGCTCAAAGCCTTCTGCTCACTAAACTCCTTGAACATTAATTTCAACTCCTATTTCAACTTCTCTCGTTCTGTTAATGAGGATCGAGTTTTGCACATTCTTGATCTAATCAGAAATTCCATTGTTTTCACATTAGAACCTTCTGAACCTTCTGAACCTTCTGAACCTTCCAGTAGAAATAACGAAAAATGTCTTTGGTGGTTCGCAGAAAAGAAAAAAAAAGAGATTGGACCGGAAATTTCTGCGGCAACAGCTCTCTCAGAAGCAGGCGTCAAATTTAAAAAGGACGACTCGTTTGATAATGAACCTTCCAGTAGAAATAACGAAAAATGTCTTTGGTGGTTCGCAGAAAAGAAAAAAAAAGAGATTAGACCGGAAATTCCTGCGGCAACAGCTCTCTCAGAAGCAGGCGTCAAATTTAAAAAGGGCGACTCGTATGATAATCTACTGAACATCAAATTTGAAAATGGGGTTTTAACAATTCCAGAACTAGCAGTTGGAGAGTTGACCGAACCATTATTCAGGAACCTCATCGCCTTTGAGCAGTGCTATCATGGTCGTCCTCATCAAATAACATCTTACGCCGTTTTCATGGATAAACTCATCAGTTCCGATAAGGATATAAAGCTTCTTTCTGAGAAAAAAATCTTAGCTAACTGGCTGAGCGTCGAAGATGGTTCTAAGTTCTTTAACAAGCTTTACATTGACACCTTAGTCAAAAAGTTCCAGTATGAAAACCTCTGCGCTGACGTGAATAAATATTACCAGGTTGGATGGCACAAGCAGTTAGAAATATTGAGGCGCGACTACTTTGCTAGCCCATGGACAGTTATTTCTTTGATTGCAGGAATTATCCTTCTGGTTCTCACCTTATTGCAGACCATATTTACCATTCATCAATAGTTTTCTATCCCCAGTACGTAGTTGTCAAGAATAAGGGTGCATGACAAGTGTCATGAAATAAGTGCTGATATAGTGTTGTATTGTTAAGAGTTTGTTTAAGCTGAGAGAGTTGTTAAGAGTTGTTATATATTGTAAGAGAATAGAGATGTATAATCTCAATCAATGTAATAATCTATCTATGTGAGCAATAATACAAGAGGATCTTCCTTCATATATATATATATATATATATATATATATATATATATATATATATATATATATATCTTCTCTGTTTCTTTCTCTCTTCTTTTTTTTTCTTCTACAATGAGATTGTTACGCTAACATGGTATCATGAACCATTTAGGCAATATTGCAATCCCCAATTTCTTGTTTGATTTTATAAGCTTATTTGAGAGGGGCACTTTTTTGCAGTTGTATTTCAATCATAGGTTTATTTGTTAGGTATTTCTTCAAAGATCATCTCTTTAAAAAATAACTTGAATTGAACATATTGTATGACCTTTTAGTTAATAGCGGTGCAACTGAACATATTGTTGATTACTTTTTTTTTTGGCTTAAATGTCAAAATGGTCCCTGTGTTTTACCCATTCAGCCAATTTAGTCCATGTGTTTTTAATTTGGCTAATTTAGTCCCTGTGTTTACATCTGTTAGCCAATGTAGGACAATCCGTCAAATAGATGTTAAAATAGACATGTGCATAGCACATGAGTGGGCATAAAGGTATTTTAACACAAACTCAGTTGCTGAAACGCTTCTTTTCCATGGCGTTCGTGAGAATTGGGGTTTTCAAATTTAATTAGTTCCCTTGAATATTATCCAGTTCACGTGAGTCTGCATAAAGAGAGGAACAACACCACTTACAGAGGAAAGGAAAAAAGCTTTTATCTTCTTGATTGGGTAACATGATTCTACTGCTTCCTTATTTAAAGTTCAATTTAATCTAATACTGTTGATCTCTATTCTTTGTTTGTGGCTGAGAGAAAGTGATTGATACTGCAATAGATTTAATGATGATCCAAAATCAAGTCTGGCTTCATTTGACATTATCTTTCTCTGACAATATATGTAAGATCAGTGAAATTATTTGTAAAGATCGACAAATTATCTCTGACAATATATGTTTCTAGGCACAACTACTAAAAGGGCAAGGGAATTTGATGGACCTAGTGGATCCAAGGTTGGGCTCAGACTTCAACAAAGAAGAGATGATGCTTACAATCAATGTGGCTCTGCTGCAATGTCACTTCAACAGTTAGGCCTACCATGTCTTCAGTTGTGAGCATGCTTGAAGGCAGGGCTGCTGTTCAGGAATTGGTCTCAGATCCAAATGCCTCAACTAATGAGATCGAAGCAATGAGGAAACATTTTGAATCCAGTTTCGGAAGGAAAACCGGTGAGAGCCAGACACAAACCGCGTCAACTGAAGGGCCTTGGACTGGTTCATCTACATCCGCTCATGATCTCTATCCAGTCAATCCTGATTCAACTTACTTGGGACAACAGAAATGGAACCTTTTGGGCCTTCATGTATTGGATATGGAACCTTTCTTCCTTAATGATGTTATTGTTGCTGATGCTAGCAGTACCCCTAATTCAATGTTGATTCCTATGTAGTTTGTTTGGTTTTGGGTGTTTGGTCCCGTATTGTACAAAAAAAAGAGAGAAGGAGTTTAGAGATCTCAAAACCAAAACCAAGGTCCACCAAGCTTGGTTTGTTAAGTTTAGAAAAGATAAAAAAAAAGTTGCATGAAACGTCCACTGTACAAAAACTAACACGATTGGTGGGCATTGAAGGTCATTCTTGGATTAGCTTGGCTTGTCAAGAGTGCTCTGTTTATATGACAGTGATGACTGGTATTTGGTATTGTGTGAGGTACTTAATTTGTTACAGAAACAACTTTAATAAAATCAAAGAAAAAGCAAATTTATTCTTGACAAAAAAATCCATTCTTCCCAAGTACATCCCCATCAGTACCAAAGAAAAAGCAAATCCATTATTGACAACTACATCAAGATCACAAAAAACTAGTTTGAGTTTCAATGTATATGTACCAAAAAGCAATTCCATGCCTTAATTCCAAACTAATAAAATAAAATTGAATCTGCACCAAAGACAAGTACTACATGGTCTTCTCTTCACAAAATAACTTTGTTTCAACTGCCCAAAAATACCAAAACAGCTCAAAATACAATCAAATATGCTTTTTTTGTGAACTTGTAGTTGCTTTTTTTGTACAAGAAACTTTGCCAGGTGGTTTCCATGGCTTTGAAGTTTGAAATGAACTTTGTGGTGTGGTGTACATGCTAGGCCTAGACATATGAGAGTACGAGGCTGCTTGTGGCATTAGAGGCTTGGCTTGCAAAGAAGTTGGGACTGTAGTTGTACTTGTCAGATTTGGTGTGATGAAAGTGACCCCTCTAGGCCTGGACATATTAGACTTTGGGGCTGTTTGTAGCATCGAAGTCCTGGCTTGCAAAGAAGGAGTTACAACTGGCCTTGTCGCTATTTGACTTGCAATTGGGATCCTTGGAGCATTTGGTGTAATGAAAGTACCCCCTCTAAAACCCGTGGTGATGGTTGGTACTCTTATTGATGTGAGTGGGTCGTAAATTCCACCATTATGTATGCTTAATTTACTATTTTATTTCTTAAAGACAAAGCCTGTGAAAGGGAGAGTGTCCAATACTTTTATCACTAGAAGGTACATGCTTTGTCCTTTTTTCTTTGGTTAAAGAGATTTCCATTAAAGCAAAGCAGCAAAACAAACAAGCATCAAAACAAGAAATCAAGAAAGCGAAAAAATAGTTAACAAGCAAGACCTGTGTACCAACAAAGAGTCACTGAAACGAACTTTACACCGAAGGAAAACAAGCATAGGGTCCAAACTCGAGAATACTCACTTGGGTTGATTGAGCCTCTATCAGATTCGATTCGTCTCCTTGCCATCTTTATTCGGACTCAAGTGAAGTGATTGATATTCAAGGGAACTGATTGAATTTGAAACCCCAATTCTCATGAACGCAGACTACGGCAGTTGCCATTGGCGCCAAGGAATAGAGTCGCGAGGGTTTTGGTTTGTGTTAAAATACCTTTATGCCCACTCATGTGCTATGCACATGTCTATTTTAACATCTATTTGACGGATTGTCCTACATTGGCTAACATATGTAAACACAGGGACTAAATTAGCCAAATTAAAAACACAGGGACTAATTGGCCGAATGGGTAAAACACAGGGATCATTTTGACATTTAAGCCCTTTTTTTTGTTGTTGTGTTTTTGGTGAAACTCTTTATTAATTTTTTTGGTGAGTAGAAATTGTTAATTAGTTGTACTGATGACTATAAACAATCGGTTATCTGTATTATTATTTTTTGATACAAGTAATAGTTTAAATTATGAGATTTTCTATTTAAATCCCACACTTCTCTTAGTTCACCCCATCTTTTAATTTAAATTTTCACAATTTCAAAGAAAACCCCACTATCTTCCCAAACTACCCTTAAATACACCCCAAACTGAAAAAATAAAAAATAAAAGAGATTTTATATTTAAACCCCACAATTTTCTTTGTTCTCAGCCAAAAAAACACAAACAAATGGAACCCCAAACCCGAAATTTAATACTTTCTAGAGAAAGAGAACAACTTTACCTCTCTCCAAGTAGAGGAGTTTGTCCTGATCTGATCCAATTTTATATTTTACCTCTGTCCTGATCCAATTTAAATAGGATATAGAGGAGTTTGTACTTTCTAAAATTTAATATGAAGAGTGGTGGGGTGTGTGGGGTGTGTGTATAGATGTACTAGGGTTAATTATTAAGTTGGATGACCTTTTTTGTCATTTTACACAATAATAAAACTTACAGCTTAATGATTTAAGTATTTGGGTGAACAAAGAGAAGTGCGGGGTTTAAATAGAAAATCTCTAAATTATTCTAAATTAATCTAATCTAAAGAGAAATAATTCAAACTTGACGCAAGGAGGTGGACTCCCTGCCCTCTCATCAGTGTTACTATTTACTTGTTGAAATAATATCTCAATATCTCTAATATGCATGGACTCACTGCCACCCACAGCCCCATGGTGGGGACATATAATAATATATGGGGACGTACAGGGACGGACCCAGGATTTCAAATTAGGGTGGGCTAGATTTACCTTACGTACAAGCCATGAAGGGAGGAACAACAATGGAATCGATGTGTATAGATTTCCAATTTTTAAAAAAACACAAAACCTATATTAATTAACCAAAACAAAAACTCACACTAACCAACAAAAGGAATAAACTCATACTAATTAAACAATTACTAATGTAGAAGCTATTTTTTTTCTTTCCAAAAATGTAGAAATTATTAGGATTAAGGGTTTATGGCGTAAAACATGAATGATTATAATTACAAATATATTGGAATTTTAAGGGACTATAAGGGGCTGACCTACTTTCATTTGTATATTTTTAATTACAAAACCTGTACAATCAAATGTTTTGGCCAAGCCAAAAAAAAAAATTACATAGAATTTTATTACATAAAAATTGTAAATCCCTAATTGATACTTCATAAACTCTAAAAAGTCTCAAATTTCAACATCAACAAATTAAGACAATAAAAGAAGATTAATAATTGAAGATTAATTTGGTTTGCTTTAATTAAGCATTGAAGGGCGTGTAACAGGAGAGATGATTGGCTCTTTCTTCAATTTGTTTTTTCTCTGCGTGCATTAGCTAAGGGTTTGTGGGGTTTGCTTGGGTGGGCTGGAGTATTACTATAGGCTAGAACAAATCAAGACACCTGGGCTATAGCCCAGGTTAGCCTGGGAATGGGTCCGTCCCTGGGACGTAATCAAGTTGTTGAATGTACGATCAATTACTGAATTACGAAATGCAGAGGCCAGCTGCATGCATATCGTTCAGAAATCGATAATCTTCCATGTGATGACATTGATGTTCACATTTCAGATTAAGATTTCACATTTAAGAGATTAAATGATGAAAAAGTTACAACAGATTGTTACGTAGTTTTTTTTTTCTTTTCCACTCGTTCACATTTCAGATTAAGATTCTACATTTAAAAGATTAAATAATGAAAAGGATACAACATATCTTACATTATTTCAGTTCTTTGCTTATAAAGAAGTTAATGGATACAGGTGAAGAAGGACAAATATAAGGTGAGGTATAAAATGAAAAGACAAACTGAACAACGATGTAAAGAACCAACTCACCAGGATGAGAGCTGATAGAAGAGCAAAAGATGCTCGAGAGTCGAGACTAGTCCCGCCCAATATCCACATGGGATTCGGATCACTTTAGAAATGTGTACTTCTTGAAGATTTCCTGGGTGTGTTGATGTATAATTTTACTACCTAAGAATTAGATAGTTAAATTCAAGAAATAAACTTGCAAGCGTATAAGGTTAATGCAATATAGCCAAGACAAGTATAAACTTGCAGAAACTGAATAAATTCTCAAGTTTTTGTGGATTATAAACTAATTTAAAATCCTAAATTACTCTAGACACCCTAATTAATAAACTTAAAACTAATGGCTCAACTAAAACTTAATAAAGTAGTTTTGAAAGTTGGTTATGAAAGATTTTCTTTAAAAGAACGTTGAAAATGTAACATCCCGACCTAATTTTAATTATTCATTTAAATTATTTAATTTATTTAATTATGAAATTACAATTTTGCCCTCATAGTAGGGTTATTTTGGCCACTTTTTATTCCGGTAGGATTTTGGGGAATTAAATGGCACTATTGCACAGAGCACGTCGATACGAGTTCGTAGACATATAGTAGGCTCAAATCAGAGTTGTGACAAAGAAGTTACTATCAACGGAAGTGCAGTGACACAACCATAAATATTTCGAAATGGGATTTTTAAAAAACACAGATTTCTTCCTCTCTCTCTCTCTCTCTCTCCTCTCTCTCTCTCTCTCTCTCTCTCTCTCTCTCTCTCTCTTTCACGATCTCTTTCTCTCTTTCTCGCGACAGACCCCCTTGTTAAATCCGACCACGTTTTGGCCGGCAACCACCGCCTCCGACCACCAAATTCAGCGGGGCCGGTACCAAAACGATTGGGCCACCTTCCTCTTCCCGACCCACCCCACCTCCGACGAAGCCCGCGCTCCAGTCGCCCGAAAACGTAGAAAAAGGCCGATTTTTTACTCAAAACTTCCGACGTCGTTTCCAGCGATTTCGGCCACCATTTTTGTCGATCCAAGTATGCTTTCTCATCCTTTCAACGTGATCTATCTGATGGTTGGGTGGGTTTGGATCGATTTTGAAGTTTTGAAACTCGTTTTACGATTCAATGATTTGGCCGGTTTTCGGCTCGACTTTCCGACAAGTTCCGGTCACTTTTTGGTGGCGGCTCAAGAACAAAAGTTGCTCCACTCATTGTCCTGATAACGTAGGTAAGGTATTGTTGAGTGTTTCGAGAATTTTCCGATCACCGAAATTTTCTGAATACACCCACACGCTGCCGGCGCGTGGGCCTTATTTGGGTGGCCCATTTGGTTCTAAAATGTTTCCCATGTCGTCACAAGCATGACGGTATGTTCGGATTTGATTTTGGTTATCGTTTGACGGTCCATCGGTTTTATGCATATTAGGCGTTATCTAGGTTCGATATGTTCGGACCATTGGATCGACTCCATTTCCAAATATGTTGATCTAGGTACCTCTAGGATCGTGTAGGAATTCGCGGATCGATGATCAAAGTCCCGGATGCTTCAATTCAATGACTCAAAGTTTGAGTAAAACGATGACCATCCGATCTTGCGATCGTGAGCAATCCGACCGTTCGACTTGGACCAAACTTATAGGATGTGTTTAGTAAACTTTGTTGAACCCGTAGGAACTTTCGGATCTAAAATCGGAGGTCGTGGGCCCCGCTAGCTCAGTTGACCAAATTTGGAATGTTTGACCCCTTGGTTGACCATGAGTCTTCCGAGGTAGTTTCACCCTTCGAAAAGTACTAGAATAACCTTGTAAACGAGTCTTGATTGTTATTTGAATTATTTTGGAGTCTTTATAGAATTTATGCTTTTGTGAGTCTATTTTTGTTATATACTATGAGTAAATAATTGGGTATATTGAATCAAGGGAGGGTATATTATATATATATATATATATGGGGGTTGGGAATCTCACTATCATACATACCTTCTCTATTTATTACACCCACAATTCCTCTTATCCAAACCTGAGCATGCATACTATCAAAATTCCCAAGTTATGTAGATGATTAGTTCTCCAAAATTATGATTAATTCTTTTCACAGCAATTAACCATTTCTTCTTACATGCAATTTATCGTTGGCGTGAGGCATAAATATCAACATATAAAAGAACTTAGGTTCAATGAGAACTTCACACAATCACACAAACCCCTAAAAGTATGATGTTTACCTTAAGCAAATTCATGAATTTAATCACAAGAAGCAAAACTCATATTAGGCATGGCGTATACCCTTACATGCATCAAATTACTTAACCAAAAACCTAGATGGTAGCGAAGCATCAAGATCATTAGTTGAGAAAATAAGTACACTGATTAAATTTCAACAACATGGAAATTCTAATAGCATGACATAACTAAGCTTTGAATAATTAGAAAAGAGTTACATTGTGTCTTAGTAAAAGAAAATTATATATAAAAAAAATTGAATTACCGTGCATTGGAGTCAGCCCTGACGTCCACCAACGGTAACACGCCACGTGGCGTGTTCTGGTCGCTCCGATCATTTTTTCCCTCAAATCCAATGGCTGCCCTTTTTTTAGGCTAATGACAAAAGCGATGTGAGAGATTACTATTGTATGACGTTTGAGGATGATAGGTATTGTTGATCACTATCTTGAAAAAAAAATTCGAAATTTTAAAAATTTACCAAAAAAATTCTGGAATTTTTATCTATAAATACCTACTAATGTTGATCACTTTCAACACCAAATCCTCGTACATTTTCTTCTCCTTCTATTATTTTTCACTTTGTACACAAAATTTTCTTCACTTTCAATTTTCATTTTTATTCACCATCTTATGTCATCTTTCATCGAAGCCGGAAGGATGTGGACAACCATGGAAGATGTTCTGTTGTGTGAGTCTTGGGTCCAAGTTGGTCATTGTCCGGTCACGGGCAATGAGATGAAATTCTGTCATATGTGGAAAAAAATTCATGCGGTATTTTGTGAAAGATTGGGTTTGACTCGTACGGAAATGGCCTTGGGTAGTAGGTGGAGAATTTTGAATAAAGAGTTGGGGAAATGGAGAGATGCGTTGGCAAAAGCGAGGGATAACCATCGAAGCGGCGAAAATCTTAGCAATGAGGTAAATTATTTGTAATTTCTGTTCTATTAAATTTAATGTCCTCATTTTTTTTAATGTTTTTTGCATTTTCAATATATTTTTATTGTTTCTTGCATTTCCAATATTCTTTTTAAGGGTTATTCGCAGCAATGGTCCCTCAACTATACCCGTAGTTACACTTTGGTCCACCAATTCAATTATTAGTTGCGGGGGTCACTCAACTCTGTGTTCCGTTGCACCAGTAGTCCTTCCGTCAATTCTCTCTAACGTGTCGTCAATTTGAAGGGTAAATTTGTCTTTTCAAGTCTACAATGTCCACCAACCCATCTAAAGTAACTTCCCTCCGAAAAATGTCGAATCTGGCGCCAAATAAATCCCCAATTCCCATTTATATTCGATGAAATCCACATAAAAACAGTTGATGTGTTGAAATTTTTGGAAATTCAAAGAAATCTGGCGAAGCCCACACAGTGCATGCGCAAAGATGTCGCAGATTTCCTCTTCATCAACAAGGCAGAGCCCTAGTGCAAGGAAGCTATGCAGGTGCGGGGGATATATCAAAACCTAGACTTCATGGACTGATTTAAATCCTGGGAGAAGATTTGAGGCTTGTGAGATGAGTCGAGTAAGTGGATATGTGAAATTTGATTTTGTTGCTTGAAGCGTTTAGCTTTGATGTTAGAAAACATACTTTGCAGAGAAACAGAGGGAATGGGCATCATTGGGAATGGCTGGACGCAACGACCTGTACAAGAGGAAAAGAACTAATTCCTGGGTTGCTGAGAAGAATGAGAGCAATGGAAGAGGACCTAAAGTTAATAGAAGAACAGAAGAAAGAAGTGGAAGATAAGCTGAAAATGGTGGAGAGAGAAAAGAAGGAATTGGAGTACAAAGTTGGAGAATTAGGCAAGCAGAAAAGAGTATTGGAAGAGAACAAAATGGGCCAACGACCAAGAGAGTATCGAATTTGGGGGGTTTCATTTCTGTCAATGGGTCTTCGGTTTTTGGTGATTATGATGATGCTTTGTATCTTGAGCAATTGGTTGACATTTCCTGCTGGAAACTCTAAAAAGCTTATGATCAATTAGGTGGAAATGTAACCGATATGTAGTTCATTTTGCAATGAAATTTCAGTTTCAGTTTGGTGGACATATTGGTGTTGGTGTAATCAATTTGTTTCCATTTTGTTGATGAGAGGGCATGAGTGGATAATTGTGATATGAACAAATATAGAAAAGCTGGACAAAAAGTAGTGGGTGTCGATCAAGAGGTGTGAGAAATATAAAACAATTTCTTCAACATATATAACAACCAGTTATAGGTTCCAAAATCTACCATATCAAGTTCCAAGTGAAACACAAGCATAAAGGTAGAAGAACATAAACACCCAGTTCAGGTTCCAAAATGTACCAAATACAAAACATCCCTTACAATAACATCCACACTAAGTTCCAGCCCAAAGACTCAAAAGCCACATCCAACAAACCATTCATAACTAACATGTTGACAAAACACATCCAAGTAGTTCCAAAAACACATCCATCTAGTTCAAAAAACACATCCTCCTAGTTTTCTTCACCAAATCCATGGTCTAAGTTTCTTGGCAGGAGACTTGACTCTCTTGGCAGGATACTTGAATCTCTTAGCAGGAGACTTTGATGGTTGTGAGGCAACCTCAGCAATGTTGGGTGGTTGTGATGATGATGATGTAGCTCCAGTATAAGAGAGTGGCTGTGATGATGGGAGTGGTTGTGATGACGATGGCTTGTTTGGCATTTCTGTTGTCCCATTTCCAACCTAAAATAAAATGGAACCATATTAAGTAACCAAAGTGCAAGAATTAAATTTGAACCATATTAACCAACCAAAGTAGTATGACAGAGTTGTCACTCAGGATTTTTCCTAATCTTGTCAGCAAACCTATTTGACAGCCACCTTGAATTAGTATATTTTAGTTTGTCCACTCTAGTACACTCGTGCTCTAAGGAGAGAGTCTTTATGGCAAATGTCTGCTCATCTCTATCTATCTTGGAAGCAAACAGAATAAATGGGCATCTAGTGTGACCTACACACTTTGCTTGAATCCTTCTATTATCATTCTTCACCAATTTGACCTTCCTCCCTTGCACAATTGCATACTCCCTAATAGCTTCCTTTAGTTCTTCCTTATTGGCAAATTGCATTCCAATTCTAAACTCTGGATTTCTCAAATCAGTTTCTTTCCTAAACTGTTTAAAAGTTGGCATCTTCCATTTCCTCTTGCTTGTCTTTTTTCGACCATCTTCCTCACCACTAGAGCTATCACCATCAGAAGGAAGTCGATCACTATCTTCACCATCATCTGATATCTCCCCTGTAGCTTCATTAATAGGCATTTCCTTCATCTCTTCAAAACATGCAGCCTCTTCAACATTTGGTGCATCGTGAACATATGCAGCCTCTTCATTACCATTTTCTTCTTCACTTACTTCATAATCACTGTCAACAATAACATCCTCTTTTTCCTCCTCTTCCTCTTCTGCTTCACTGCCAATTTCAGTTTCACTATGTTGTTCTTGCTTTTCATCTACACTCTCTAGCTCGTTGTTATGAGTAGGATCATGGTAATACAACACCAAAACCTGATATGATGAAATGCTCCCAACCAACCCTGGAATACAACTATCATTTACAACCTCATTCACAGCATGCTGACCACTTTTTGCAGGCCTCTTATAGTAAACTTTTAAGTTTGTAACCCTTTGTGTTATATCAACTTTGTATCCAAGATCTATCCCAATTTTCTTTAAATCCAATAATGACAGATAGTCATGAATACAGTTGTTAACATAGCATACTTTGCCTCCCTTATACATGCCATTATCCAACAGACCAAAGTCGTGGAGTTCAAGAGTACACAGCTCTGCTTTATCTACCACATTACACAAAGGTATGCTCAAAGTCAGCAATGAAGACAAAGTCAGTGTAGGCATGTGCAAAAAGTGTGAAATCACTTCCATGACAAACCGACAAAAATGGGACCACAGACAATAATAAAGACTCCAACTACAATTTTTTTCGACCTTAAGCCAAAACTTCATTGTCAACAGGAGGACCACACATTTGCAAACTGAATATAAACCAATATCAAATGAAGAAGGAATATTTAGGTTATAGTAACTTACCATACTTGGGGGGCTCTCCAGACCACTGAAAAATTGTCTCCATTTGAAGAAGCCTCCACACACAGTAGACCCGACTCTTTTATCTGTGATTTTCACGAAACTCAAATCCGAGATTTGTACTTTATCGCTTTTTTAACTCTAAATCCTTCGCTACTTAAGTCAAATACCTCTCGATTTGAAAACCCTAGATTCTCTACCTTCGCGATTTTTCCCTTTTGCTCAGACTGCCATTTCTGTCGTTCGTTCGTTCTCTTCTTCTTTTTTTCTTTTTTTGGTCTAAACCTTTCGTTCTCTTCAAAAGCAAAAGATTCGTATTAATTAAGCAAAAAGTCACATTTGCTCATCACTCGTGCTCTAAGATGCTTGCCACGTCATTATTTTAAACGGAAAATGTCACAGACTTGACGGAAGGACTACTGGTGCAACAGAACGCAGAGTTGAGTGACCCCCGCAACTAATAATTGAATTGGTGGACCAAAGTGTAACTACGGGTATAGTTGAGGGACCATTGCTGCGAATAACCCTTCTTTTTAATGTTTCTTGCATTTGCAATATTTTTGTAATGTTACTTGCATTTCCAAATATTTTTAAAAAATAGATTATGCAAGCACAAATGTGGTTCGGTGCCATTGGGCAAGGCAAAAAATCTTTCAACCATCAACAATGTTGGGAGGTAGTGAAAAATTGCAAACAATTCAGAATTATTCCCACGGGTTCGACGGTTGTGTTGAACAAGACACCTCTCCATGATTAAACAGCATCGGATTCGCCTTTGGATTCCCCATTGAGTCAAGACTTACCAATCCAAAAGGAGTCGAGGCCTAATGGTCGAAAAGTGGTGAAGGTGAAGAGAGGGACTACTTCCAACAATGATACTGCAAGACATCATATGTGATATTTGGGGCTTCACCTCTCAAGACATCATTGAATACAAAGGATTGACCCAACACGTTCAGGTCATTTTGAGATCTGGCAACTCCAAAGAAGGCATGTCAAACCCATGTATCAAATCCAGCAACGGCTTCGAGGATGATACTTTTTTACCCTTTCCTATTTCCATAATCTCCGTGCCAGGCAGTTAGGCAATTCTTCTATTACCAGTGCATATAGTCGATGCTTCCAATCATGCCTGGAAAACCTCGAGCTTTGGCTTTTTGTAGAAGCCTTTAGAAGTCCCTAGGCGTAGGTTTGTCGAGGTAGTCCATGGTGTAGAGAGTTCCGATTGCAACATAGAATCTGACCAAGCTCTCTAGAGTAGTGGACTTCCCCATCCTAGCAATCTCATCCACCTGAACAGCAGATGAACCATACGCCAGCATTCGTATAACAGCTGTAAGCTTTTGCTCCGGAAGAAGCCCCGAAACCCCCAACAACATCACACTTCTGAACGAAGTATGCATCGTAATTGCAAACATCATGCATGACTTTATTGAACAAATGGGGTTGCATTCTATATCGCCCTCGAAAATCAACATTAGAGTACACATGTAATACCCCGAAAAATTTAAGGTGGATTTTCATATTTTAGTGAAAAATAATATAATTGTGGAGATTGATTATGGGTATTTTATCAAGTGATTTTGGATTGAGATTATTCAATTAAGTGTGTTTAATTTCAAGTTGGACAAACATGACCAAAACACCTCTATGTATGATAGATTACCAAAATACCCTTGTAGGCAAAGAAAAGAAGAGAAAGCAACGTGTAAGCCAAGCATTTCTTCCCTCCTTCATTCTTCCCCCCTTCCCACTTACATTCTCTTCAAAAAATCTGATTTTGGGATGAGTTGTAAACCTATAGTGAGTGAGTCACCTAATCTAGCCTAAGATTCTTCTTATCCTCTTCTTCCCATCCATTGTATTATCACCCTCTTCTAAATGGATGACTCACCTATTCTAATTAAGGCTCTTCAATCATAAATTCACTCTTATCCTCATCATTCATTGTATCATCCTTTCTTCCTCATTCACCTTAGTTTCATCCTTATTCTTCTATTGTTCCTCTTCAAAATCCAAAATTCGTCACTTCCTTGGAGCAGCCGAGAACTCAAATTTCGGAAGCTCAAATGAGAAAACTTTCTTTATAAAAATTGTTCATATACGTGATTCCTATAACATACTCAAATTTCAGCTCAATCCGACTAGTATAGGCTCTGAAACATTGGTATGATCACAATGAGTTTACCATTTCCTGATTTCACAGCAGTATGCTCGGTTTCAGTTTGTTTCTGTGATTTCCTGTACTCATATGACTTTGGTTTCTTCATCAAAGTTGTTGGAAATGCTGTCTATTATAACATATCAAAATTTCAGATTGATCGGACTTCTCTAGCCACCTTGGGAATGTTTAGAGTGGAACTTGTTTATAGTCTTCAACCTTAGGTCCTTCCCTCGTTTTCAGTCCAAAACACTCATTTCAAAAGCTCAAAACAATATGGTTTCTTCATGATAGTTACTCCAAATTCTCCCCTTTATAACATATCCAAAGATCATCCAAAAGTAACCATTATAACTCTCTAAAAATTGGTATGAACAAAACTTGTTCAATTGATTATGTTGAATTTCTTGTTATAGATGTGTACTTTCTCTCAAATGGCTTGTTCCTTATCATTCAATTGCTCCAATTAGCCACTAGCATCTCAAGTAAATGATTCTTTGAAAGCTTGAAGCTCTTCTTTTTATTGTCTCTTTGAGTACTAGTTTTTAACCCAAGTTTTGGTTGGAATGCCTCAAGTATATATATATATATATATTTCAAATGGTGTTTTTGTGAAGTTCTAGATTATTTCGATGTGATTTTTGTTCCAATTTCATTTTGGGGTTTTGTTACATCAAAATGAATATCTCAAGGGTTATTTCAAAGTTGGTTTTGTGCCATTTGAATTTAAATTGATTTTTTTGTGAAATTTCAAAGTAGAGACTATCCTGCTGGAATTGTTTTGATTCTGCTGCATACCCTGTTTTGAAGTAAGTGTTTGAAGACTGTTTTACTTTCTCGTATTTTCTTCAGATCTGGAAATTTTTATCCAGTTTGGTTGTAAATTGTAATTTTGGTGAATTTTCAAAATAAAGTGTACAAACCTGGAAAAAAGAACGTTGTGCAGCCTAGTCTGTTTTGGTTTCTATTTTGACATGCTTCCTTAACCCTAAATTTTATCAAATCTTGACATCTTTAATGTTTCCATGTCTAGTTGTGATTTGGAAAGTTTCACATTATTTTGATTTGAACTCAATATTTGGTGAATTTTCAAAGTTAATGTGTTCCAACCCAAATATTTAGCAAAACTGAAATTTTAGTTTTAAATTTTCTTTATGAGTCTAAAGCCGAACCACCTGATTTTAAACATCCCAAAGAGTAGAACTATTATAGGAGGGGAATAGATTAGTTTTTCCTTAACGCTTGGTTCTATGCTTGCTTGGATGTGAGTTTAAGGGAGTAACAATCGGGTCAAACAACTTGTCAAGTGTATTTTGGGATTTTAGGTCTACGTGCGCTAGTAGGACACTCAACTTTGTTTCCTTATTTCCAATCAATTTTATTCAGTAAATTATCTTAACTAGGTGTTCTACTCTGCGTACTTTCGAGGACAAAACCGCACAAGATTAAGCTAGCTGGACTTGAGGTAGGGTTTCCTGATTTCCCAATGATTGGGCTATGTCACTTTTAATCTTGGTGCTTATATATAGTATTATAAATATGAATATTATTGTTGCTTTGCTCGATGAATATTATTTGATGTTATGTGAATGTTATTATTGATGTTTTTCCGTGAATATTATTGTTGCTTTGCTTGATGAATATTATTTGATGTTTTTCCGTGAATATTATTTGATGTTATGTAAATATTATTATTGATGTTTTTCCATGGATATTATTTGATGTTTTGTGAATATTATTATTCATGTGATTAAGCCTGATATATTATTGTTATTATATGTGGCATTATTTAGCAGAAATAAATGATGGTTGTGTTGCACTACATATGCATTAGAAATACAGTGGTGTTTGGAGTGTGTGTGTGTCGTTTGAGATATATCTAAGGGGTGGGAGAAGGCTTTATATATATCTGAATAAAATGTGGAATTTATTCAAGTGACGGGAGCAGAGCTTGAATATATTGAGGTGATGGGAGCAGGGCCTCTAATGATAAGTGAAAATTGAGAAATTCGTAAACAAAAGAAAAATGGGTTAAGGGACGGATGGGCGCTAGTTCATATTTTAGGGTATTCGGAGCCACAGTGGTAAAACGCATGGTATGAGACATGCAGGCTTGTTGCCTTAGGATATGAATTAGTGGGATTAGAAGGGAGTGAGTTCATGACATCATCGCATATGCAAATTTATTTATCTGGTCTGATTACATAATTATCATATACCTTGTGTTGCTTGATGCATGACACTTTGATTAACTGCGATAGCTGACTTTGAGGGGTTTGACGGTACTCTACTGGGCATTAGAATGCTCATACCCTAATAGATTGTGCAGGATTAAAGAAGAAGTTTGAGGAAGCGGGTTCAACTAAGCTGCTGGGCTTTTATTGTTGATTTGTGTTATTAATATTTGTAAGTAGTCAACCGTTTGTTAAAGATCTTAGTGTGTAGTTAATTACAAGCTACTGCGACTCTGATTTTGTAATGTTAAGTGAATTTGTATTTTTGTGGCTCTATTTCTCATCATATCATAGTTGTAGGATTTTATTCTTATGACTATGGTATGACTCACGCCATGATTCGGGAATATTCTTTATTTTCAAATCGGGTCGTGACAACACAGAATTTGGGATAAAGTAATCTTCCAAAAGATTTTTACCCCAAGAATGCCAATGTCTATCCACGTTCGGGCCACAGCCGACTTGTGAACCACGGCGGTAGCCTTGGCTTAGTTGATCAAGCAAACCCACTGCAATGGCAACTTGTTCATCTTTTTCTTGTTGCACTCTTTTTTCTTCAGCTTGTCTACGCCTCTTTCTTTAATTTCTCGCTCTTGCCTCTCTAAGCAACTCCTCATGTTTGACATTGAGAGTGGAGTATGAAATCTAAAATCTGATAAATGAAAAGATAGAGAAGATGTGGTGTGAGAGGTATGAGCTGAGCCTCTGGTTTTATAGAGAGATTTATCTTAAATTTGAAATTTGAAATTTACCTGAAATTTGAAATTTGAAATTTGAAATCTTTATAATAAATATCGACACATGGCAACAGAGAATCTGATCCTAAAATCTTATCTGAAATTTGAAATTTGAAATTTATAATAAATATCGACACGTGGAAACCGAAAATCTTATCCGAAAATTTTATCTGAAAAATTCATTGGACTTATGAGATATGAATTTTATAATAAATATTGACACATAGGAAACCAAAATCTTATCTGAAAATATTCTCCAAATTAATTGTTTAGGTTTTAAAAAAACAAAAACAAAAACGAAAAGTGAATAGTATTTGCCCTTTGCCATGGCAATGGGTGGAAACACACCTTGCTTTTTGCAAGGGCTGCCACTATTCACATGAATAGTATCTGCCCTTGCCTCCCCTTACCCTTTGCCATGGCAAATGGGTGGAAGTGCTATAAAAAGAACCTAAAACCTAGTTAGAATGGGCCTAAACAAGTGGCCTTACACGAAGACTTGATTTCCAAGTTAGCTCCAAACTAGAAATGGTAATTAAAACTAAGTTTTCTAAAACTTCCAGGAAACTGCATGGGATCCTTTTTGCGAATGCGATTTGAACACCTTCCAGACCTCCGAAAATTGTGTATGACCACTCTTTGAAAATTTCTGGATGTCTTCTTTTTAGCCATATATCGTATGAGTGAGTTATGGCCAAAATACCCCTGCTGACTCAGTATTCTCCAGGAATTAGTTTAGGCTGAGTTGTCTAATTAAAAATGGGCACCTTAGCAGTCTTCAAAAATTATGAAAATATTCATGAACAAACTTCAAGATGTTATCTTCCATCTCTAAGTGGAATAATGTCAAACTCTATTATGAGGTATATTTGGCGAATTTATACATTTCGTGGATCATAAGCTGAAAAACCAGAAAATAACTAAAATCAGCATCTTTAGTCCAAATTAATTCACAAAACTAAGTAAAAAGGATATCATGTGAAATTAAGAACATATCAAATACCCCCAAACTTGGATTTTGCTAGTCCTCGAGCAAAAAATAAAGAACGAAGAGAAAAAAAGAAAACAAACAAAAAGAAACAGAAACACACAACTCATAGAAAGGTTAAAAGAAAGAACAAAGTTTCAAAATTTTAAACAATTAATTCATACAATCAAAGAGATTTACCAAAGATTAGTAAAGAACTCACATGCTAGCTTTTCTTGGTGTAGTGTGAGGCCAACACAAATGCAAAAAATTAAACCAATCTCAAGTATGCAGCACCTCTTATGCTATAAAGCATGGGACTACCTAGCAAACAACTAGCAGAGGCTTTTTTTTTTTTTTGGTTCTTTTTCTTTTGGAACAAGCTTTCTAATCAACCCATGTAACGAGCTTTAGGTTAGTGACTATCAAATCATATGACTTTAGGGCACTAAATGTGAAGACATCCTGAAGGACTTACTCACTCGAGTCGAAAAGGCTTGTATGTAATTTCCGACTTTTAGCTTTTAGCTCACTTTAATTTTCACCCTAGCTTCGTTGAATTGTACTTTGATTTTGCGTAGGGCTGTGACTTCTTTGGTCACTTTCAATATGATATACCTTTTTCGAACCTGTTAGTTAAATGCTAACTAATCCTATATTTTATAAAACAAAAGGATGAGCATACTCAAAACTCGTTTAACTCCCTGCAAGAATGTTGGTGTGCATGTGAAAGTCTCAAGGTGAAGCATATGACTAATCCACTAATCCAAAGTAAATAACTATGATTGCAAATTTCACCCTAGATTTCATAATGAAAGCATGTTCAAACCTTTAAACTCGCCTATGAATATCAAATTCAAAATTTAAATTTCACTATACTTTGAATTGTTCACAATTAACAAGAAGATCAAACGACTAAGATTAACAAAAATATTTTTGGAATTTGTCAAATTTTATTTATTTATTTATAATTCTCTTAACCTTGAAAATTATAATTTTTAAATTTTTTTAATTTTAAAAAAAAAACTAAACGAAAAAAACTCAATGTTAAGAAAAGAAAACATGCAATGCACAGTTAAGGAAGGAAACATATAGAAAAGAAAAAAAAATTGATAAAAAAATAATTAAATAAAAAAAACAAGGAAAAGAAGAGGACTTCCCAGGTTTATTTGCACTAGCTTCATGAAGAGAAAATTGGTGAGGTATGAGGCTCTAGTCTGTGAGGCAAACCACCTTGTTTGTGCCTAATAAATCTCGGCCATGAATTGGCCGAAGGGGCTTCCTTTCTCGGCCTTAGCACTTGCTCGCAAGCCAAGACTTGGCGTTTTCAGATGCTTTGCCTTCCTAAAGACAAAGGAAAAATTGCAAGGCATAAGCATCTCGGCCTTCCAACCACGGTGCTATAGGCCGAGGCCGAGGGAATTGGAGTCAAATCATCACGTGACAGCAGGGTCCCATGCTTCATTTAATGAAGTAATGCCTCTGTTCATTGCAGCAAACCCACTGACCACGAATAAGCATTTAATGCACCAGAGAAAGAGGGGAAGTGACTGAAGTCAGGATTTGGTAATGGAATCAGAATGATTAGACGCGGACATTCTCACAAGAATTCTTACAGCTTGAGAGATTAGGTCACCAGCTATCAAAACAATAAATGCGTCTCCACGGCTAGAAGCGCAGAACCCACGATCAGGGCGGCGGCCGAGATTTACCAAGATTTATGGAGTCACACCACCATGCTTCACGATCCCAAATGTCGATTGGACTACCCACTTGCTCTGGTCGGGCTCCACCATGCAGGTTTTCAGCCTCGATTACTCCTCCAGAGCTCTTCCTATAAATACAAGGCTCAAACTACATTCAAAGGGTTCAAACACCAAACCAAAGCCTCCCACGGAGCAAATTATATTTTCCTGTACTGCACTTTCAATACCTTTACTTGCTTTCCTAGGAGTAGCGTTAGATTGTAAGGAAAATCCATTCATCAATATATCATACGACCCTTGATTTTCAAGGCGCTGGAGCACCATCTTTGTTACTGTTTCATTCACCCCATATATCATACGACCGTCGCTCCTTGAGCAGCGCGCCGGAGCACCGCCCAAAACCCACCACTAGCACCACCTTTAAACGGCCTTATAGCTCAGGCCGTGAACCTAACAGCCGAGATTCGTTCCTCTCTCGGCTACAATCGCTTGATTAGAAGTTGAGTCCAAACAGGCGCACCACTTAAACACTCTATCCACACCAACATCTCGACACACGGTAGACCGTGCTGGCACTCCCGCGCACAACCGCACCGCATCCAAAAGCAGGAAGCCACGTGTTAACGCACATCCCCTCGGCCCGGAACACCAGGCCGTGAGATTTGCGCAGCCAACACACCCCCAAACTAAGTGTGAAGCAACAGCAGCAAAATCTGGAAAATGACCTTTAGCGACGGTTTTTTTTGCAGAAAACCATCACTAAAGAGTGTCAAGAACCTTTTCTCTACAAAATATCTTACGAACAACCCTCGCAAAAGGGTTTTAGTAACAAAAAATCTGATGAACCGCCAAAAAATGCAGCAGTAGCAATTTTGGTATTTTGGCTCATATTTGAACTTCCAATCCTCCCAATCCACCTAAAACACAAATGTCATGAAATACGTGCTGATATGGTGTTGTATTGTTAAGAGTTTGTTTAAGCTGAAAGATATATAATCTCAATCAATGTTATATCAATCTGTGTGAGCAATAATACAAGAGGATCTTCATATATATATATATATATATATATATATATATTTCCTCTGTTTCTTTCTCTCTTCCTTTTTTTTTTTTCAACTATGAGATTGTTACGCTAACATAGTATCATGAACCATTTAGGCAATATTGCAATCCCCAATTTCTTGTTTGATTTTATAAGCTTATTTGGAGGGGCACTTTTGTGCTGTTGTATTTCAATCATAGGTCTATTTTTTAGGCATTTCTTCAAAGATCATCTCTTCAAACAATAACTTGAATTGAAGACCATTTAAACACCCAATTAAATGTTTGTATTAATTTAGAATATCTGAATTCGAAACCCTCTCGTCCTAGATTAGACTTAGAGGTTTTAGTATAGACATATAAACCATTTGAGATTTTCTATTTAAACCCCGCACTTCTCTTTGTTCACCCCAATACTTAAATCATTAAGCTGTAAGTTTTATTATTGTGTAAAAAGACAAAAAAGGTCATCCAACTTAATAATTAACCCTAGTACATCTATACACACACCCCACACCCCACACACTCCACCACTCTTCATATCAAGTTTTAGAAAAATACAAACTCCTCTACATCCTATTGCTAGATTACTCTTCTCTTTTAAAGATATAGAAAATTGACGAGCCTACCTCTTTAAATATGCGTGGGAGTTTATGGAAAGTCTTGTTGATTATCAACTCAACAATACCCAAAGTGTTGGAATTCCAATTACAGTTCTTGGAGAGAGGTAAAGTTGTTCTCTTTCTCTGGAAAGTATTAAATTTCGGGTTTAGGGTTCTATTTGCTTGTGTTTTTTTTGTTAGGAACAAAGAAAATTGTGGGGTTTAAATAGAAAATCTATTTTATTTCTTATTTTTTCAGTTTGGGGTGTATTTAAGGGTAGTTTGGGAAGATAGTGGGGTTTTCTTAGAAATTGTGAAAATTTAAATTAAAAGATGGGGTGAACTTAGAACATGGGGTGAACTAAGAGAAGTGTGAGGTTTAAATAGAAAATCTCAACCATTTTAATCAGTTAATGATGGACTTGTTAAAGTGAGCCGTTTGTAAGAACAATTTTTATTTTCCTTCAACACTGGGCTTTGCTTAGCCCAAGTAGCCCTTTTTTGGATTTAGATTGGGCCCCAATTATTGGGTTGAACCAAACTGTTGGTGACTAGTCCAAACCCATCAAAGCAAATCCGATTAATCCTAAAGCGGAGGTCAACTCCGTTGACCAAATGCCATTTCGCCATTAGCAGCGAGAGAGACTGAAACGAAAGAAACACAAAGACGAAAGACCCTTCTCTGATTTGCTCATATTTTAGCATTCTCCGCCCCAAAAACCAAAGGTTTTGAAGAACCTAGTTTACAATGTCTACCTGATTGGTGTCCCAGGTCAAGGAAGTGAGCCAATTAGCGATTGCCACGCTTCGGCTGTAATACCCCCAAAAATATTAGAAGTGGACTTTCATATTTTAGTAAAAAAAAAATTATATTATGGTGAATAATAATTATGGGTATTTTATTAAGTGATTTTGGACTGAGACTATTGGGTTAGATGTGTTTAATTTCACGTTGGACAAAAATGCCCTTACATAACATTTTGTGAATTTTTCAAAGGACATTTAAGACATTGACGTGAGACCATTATGACTCTTAGGTAGTACGATAATAGTCAACTTAACGAACATGTTCTGAATTTTGGGCCAAAATGACCACAATACCCCTATGTGTGTGAAAATTACCAAAATACCCTTGTAGGCATAAGGAAAAAAAAGGAATATGCAACGTGTAGGCAAACCCATCATTTCCCTTCATTCTTCCCCCCTTCCCCTATATTTTTCTGTTCCAAAATCGGATTGTGATCTTCAATTAGGATGTTCACCTATTAGAGATGAATCACTGAGTCTAGGCTAAGTGTAATGATTGTTTAAGCTAAGATAATATTGTGGGTAGAAGGAGATGGAAGTAGGTTGATGTTTTGAAAGGCGAGACGTTAGGGCGAGTCGTTTTACGCCTTATGAGACAAGGTGTAAGCCTCAAAGAATTAAAGCATAAGCCTTTCGGGTATTGAGTTATTATAATTACAAAAATATAAAACAGCTATTGAATGTATTAAATACCACTCTAGAATATAAATTAACCATCAAACTTGTTTTTTCAAAACTTCTCTTACTATTGCTCAATTCTTTGCTATATATCCCATTTGGTTGTCGTATTATCTCTCTAAGTCTAGTGTCTTTCTACCTAGTTCGAACAGATAAAACAGTAGATTATGGAGGTGGACTAAACTGATGGTGGAAGGTGGGAGGAAGTTTATGTTGGTCTGTTTAGGAACTTTGGCTTTTGGGAGAGAGAAGGAATAAATGGGTAAAAAGGTGCATGTCTAATGTTAAAACTTAAAACTGAAACGCACAACTTAACTAAAAGGAAACAAAACAACACAGTTCGTGCAAATGACGTCATCCGGAATTAGATTTTTCAAATAAAGGAACTCAGTCTTCCTCGCGAGGCTTGCGCCTTTCACAACACATCTGTGTTTAGTGGCCGCCTCGGACCACCTCGACTTCAAGACGTACGCCTTTCATGAAATTCGCTAAACTGAGCTGCGCCTGAGGCGAATTACCGCCGGGTCGCTCTGATGCTCGGCCCGATGCGCGTCTAGGCATGCCTTTGAATTTTGAATTTTCCAAGGGTGAGTCAAATTTCAGATTTCTGGTTTTTTTACTTTGTGTTTGTGTGATTCCAGTCCCTGGAAGAGTATTTTGAGTCACTTGAGTGATAGGAAAATTGAATTGAAAGAGTTTGAATTTTCATTTTCGGATTGGGTGGATAGAGCAATTTTTCAAGTGTTGGTGTTTATGATTTTGGTTCTATTTTGAGTTTTTGATGAGTTCCAATGATAGGTATGAACTTTAGAAGAGTTTTAGAAGCTTTAGGAACAATCTAGGAGTGATAGAAAAATTAGAGGAGTGAAGCAGAATTAGAACAAAGTAGATATTTAGGGAATAGCGATCAATAGCTATTGATTTCTATTCATGCTTGCTTTATACAATTACAGTTTGACTATTGATACAACACATATGGTAATATCAATGTTTTCAAAGGCGAGGCGTATAGGCGAGGCGTTTTTAGTAGCGCTATGCGAGGCGTAAGCCTTTTGAACATTAATTTATTTTAATAAGAAAAATTTATGAATAATACAATACAATACTGTAATACCCCGAAAAATTCAAGGTGGATTTTCATATTTTAGTGAAAAATAATATAATTGTGGAGAATGATTATGAGTATTTTATCAAGCGATTTTGGATTGAGATTGTTAAATTAAGTATGTTTAATTTGAAGTTGGACAAAAATGACCAAAACACCCCTATGTGTGATAGATTACCAAAATACCCTTGTAGGAAAAAAAAAAAAAGGGAAGGAGGCAACGTGTAAGCCAAGCAATTCTTCTCTCCTTCATTCTTCCCCCCTTCCCACTTACATTTCTTCAAAATCTGATTTTGGGATGAGTTGTTCATCTATTGGTGGATTAGACACCTAGTCTAGTCTAAGATTCTTTCTCATCCTCTTCTTCCCATTAATTGTATCACCCTCTTCTAAATGGATGACTCACCTAGCCTAAGGCTTTTCAATCACAAATTTACTCTTATCTTCATCATTCATTGTATCATCCTTTCTTCCTCATTCACTTATCTTCATCCTCATTTTTCTTTTGTTCCTCTTCAAAATCCAAAATTCGTCACTTTCTTGAAGCTGCTGAGAACTCATATTTCGGAAACTCAAATGAGAAAACTTCCTTCATAAACGTTGTTCATTTCCATGATTCCTATAACATACTCAAATTTCAGCTCAATCCGACTAGTATAGGCTATGAAACGTTGGTATGATCACAATAAGTTTACCATTTCCTGATTTCACAGCAGTATGCTCGGTTTCAGTTTGTTTCTGTGACTTCATGTACTCAAATGACTTTGGTTCCTTCATCAAAGTTGTTTAAAATGCTGTCTATTATAACATATCAAAATTTCAGATTGATCGGACTTATATAGCCACCTTGGGAACGTTTAGAGTGGAACTTGTTTATAGTCTTCAACCTTGGTTCCTTCCCTCGTTTTCAGTCCAAAACACTCATATCAAAAGCTCAAAACACTATGGTTTCTTCATGATAGTTACTCCAAATTCTCCCCTTTATAACATATCCAAAGATCATCCAAAAGTAACCTTTATAACTCTCTGAAAATTGGTATGAACAAAACTTGTTCAATTGATTATGTTGAATTTCTTGTTATAGATGTGTACTTTCTCTCAAATGGCTTGTTCCTTATCATTCAATTGCCCCAATTAGCCACTAGCATCTCAAGTAAATGATTCTTTGAAAGCTTGAAGCTCTTCTTTTTATTGTCTCTTTGAGTCTAGTTTTTAACCCAAGTTTTGGTTGGAATTCATCAAGTATATATATATATATCTTTCAAAGGGTGTTTTTGTGAAGTTCTAGATTATTTCGATGTGATTTTGTTCCAATTTCATTTTGGGGTTTTGTTACATCAAAATGAATATCTCAAGGGTTATTTCAAAGTTGGTTTTGTGCCATTTGAATTTAATTTGATTTTTCGTAAAATTTCAAAGTAGAGACTATCCTGCTGGAAATTGTTTTGATTCTACTGCATACCCTGTTTTGAAGTAAGTGTTTGAAGACTTCCTAAACTTGGATTTTCATGAAATTTTAGTATGTTTTACTTTCTCGTATTGTCTTCAGATCTGGAAAGTTTTATCCAGTTTGGTTGTAAATTGTAATTTTGGTGATTTTTCAAAATAAAGTGTACAAACCTGAAAAAAAACAACGTTATGCAGCCTAGTCTGTTTTGGTTTCTATTTTGACATGCTTCCTTAACCCTAATTTTTATCAAATTTTGACATCTTTAATGTTTCTATGTCTAGTTGTGATCTGGAAAGTTTTACATTATTTTGATTTGAACTCAATATTTAGTGAATTTTCAAAGTTAATGTGTTCCAACCCAAATATTTAGCAAAACTGAAATTTTAGTTTTAAATTGATGTTTTAAATTTTCTTTTTGAGTCTAAAGCCGAACCACCTGATTTTAAACATCCCAAAGAGTAGAACTATTATAGGAGGGGAATAGATTAGTTTTTCCTTAACGCATGGTTCTATGCTTGGCTGGATGTGAGGTTAAGGGAGTAACAATCGGGTCAAACAACTTGTCAAGTGTATTTTGGGGTTTTAGGTCTACGTGCGCTAGTAGGACACTCAACTTTGTTTCCTTGTTTCCAATAAATTTTAATCAGTAAATCATCTCAACTAGGTGTTCTACTCTGCGTACTTTCGAGGACGAAACCGCACAAGGTTAAGCTAGCTGGACTTGAGGCAGGGTTTCCTGATTTCCCGATTATTGGGCTATGTCACTTTTAATCTTGGTGCTTATATATAGTATTATCAATATGAATATTATTGTTGCTTTGCTCGATGAATATTATTTGATATTATGTGAATATTATTATTGATGTTTTTCCGTGGATATTATTTGATGTTGGGTGAATATTATTATTTATGTGTTTAAGCCTGGAATATTATTGTTATTATCTATATTATTATTCTGCAGAAATAAATGATGTTTGCGCTGCATTACATATGCATCATAAAGACAGTGGTGTTTGGGGTGTGTGTGTGTCGTTTGAGATATATCTAAGGGGTGGGAGAAGGCTTTAGATATATCTGAATAAAATGTGGAATATATTCAGGTGACGGGAGCAGAGCTTGAATATATTAAGGTGATGGGAGCAGGGCCTCTAATGATAAGTGAAAGTTAAGAAATTCGTAAACAAAAGAAAAATGGGTTAAGGGGCGGATGGGCGCTAGTTCATATTTTAGGGTATTCGGAGCCACAGTGGTAAAACGCATGGTATGGGACATGCAAGCTTGTTGCCCTAGGATATGAATTAGTGGGATTAGAAGGGAGTGAGTTCATGGCATCACCGCATATGCAAATTTATTTATCTGGTATGATTGCATAATTTGTATATCTTGTGTTGTTTGATGCATGACACTTTGATTAACTGTGATAGCTGACTTTGAGGGGTTTGACGGCACTCTACTGGGCATTAGAATGCTCATACCCTAATAGATTGTGCAGGATTCAAAGGATTCAAGGCGAAGTTTGAGGAAGCGGGTTTCAACTAAGCTGCTAGGTTTTTGTTGTTGATTTGTGTAATTAATATTTGCAAGTAGTCAACCGTTTATTAAAGATCCTAGTGTGTAGTTAATTACAAGCTACTGCGACTCTGATTTTGTAATGTTAAGTAAATTTGTATTTTTTTGTGGCTCTATTTCTCATCATATCATGGTTGTAGGATTTTATTCTTATGACTATGGTATGACTCACACCATGATTCGGGAATATTCTTTATTTTCGAATCGGGTCGTGACAAATACAATTAAATTGTACAATTAATTCTTATTAAACCATAACAATCTTTTAAATATAATCAAAATATAAGTACTAATTGTCATTCAAAGCATAATAATCAATCTCAAAACATAAAATATTTATTCAACATCAAAACAAAAACATAATTCATTGGTAAGGGTAGAAATTAGGGTTGTACTATATATATATATAAGTCCATGTGTTAATATATTAATTTAGAAAAAAAAAAAGGTAAGTAGAAAACCTACAGCCGGCTGGAGTTAGAAAAGGCAAGAAAGAAATTAATTCTTCTTGTCTTAAGTCTATTACAATAAAGGTAATCAAAAAACAAAACAAAAAATTGCGTGTTTTTTTTTTTCAAAACACTCCAAGTGAAACGACGTCGTTTAACTTTAAGTCTGTTTAAAACCCTGCAATCGAAACGACGTTGTTTCACTTTTAAGTTTTTTTTAAAACACTGCAATCGAAACGACGTCGTTTCATTACAATAAACCTATAAAAAAAAAACACGCGAGTCGTCTTCCACGCAGAGTCGCAGCCAATTTGCAGACTCTCAAAATTTCTTCCGGTTCAAAAGTGTACAGATCTGGCGCACCTGGCCACACCTTGCAACGCCTCCTCACGCCTTCCCCGAGCTAAACGTGCAACTCGCGAAACAGCCGACCACCTCGGGCGATTTCTTGCCACCTTGCTCCGAAGCGCACGAAGGCATGCCTTTGAAAACACTGGGTAATATTAGTCCTAAAAGGTAATAAGATAACAAAGATTACAAGAGATTGATATAATTCCTGAAATCACGTATGATCAGTAGAGTGATATGAGGATGAGGAATTCAAGGCTCTGATGTTGTGGTGATTGGATGTAATATTAGCATGACTGGATTTATCATTAGCGCTGTTCTCTTCATCCCCCTCAAACGAAATGGAACAAAGTGGAGATTGAGCTTGGGAGTGAGCATAGCAAAACGATCGCGAGAGTGACCTTTGGTAAAAACATCTGCAAGCTGATATTGAGAGGAAATATATCGGGTACGAAGAACTCCCTGTGCCAATAACTCACAAACAAAATGATAATCAACTTCAATGTGGCGGGTGCGTGCATGAAAGACCAGATTGGCTGCCATGTGAAGAGCTGAAACATTATCAACTAAAATACAAGGGAGAGAACGGAGAGGAATACCAAGCTCTCGGAAGCAAAACCAACGATGCTCGGCAGCCATTGTGGCAAGGCCGCGATATTCGGCTTCAGAGTTGAACCTTAACATTGTTGATTGCTTTTTAGCAGTCCAAGTGAGCAAATTAGGACCAAGGAAAATACAACACCGATAGTGGAACGTCTGTCATCCAAGGACCCAGCCCAATCGGCATCGGAAAAACCTTGCAAGGAAAAATCAATGGAGGAACGGAAAAGAATACCATGTTCAATGGTGCCTTTAATATAGCGATAGATTCTTTTAATAGCTTGTAAATCAGTGGAGCGGGGATTATGCATATACTGACACACTTGATTCACTGAATATGCAATGTCGGGACAGTCAATGTCAGGTACTAGCTAGAGGCCACGCACCATGCTACGGTATGTAGAAGGGTCAGAAATGGGATTACCATCTGTCGCCGAAAGTCTAGTTGAGGAGAGCACCGGTGTAGGACATGATTTGCACATAACCATGTTAAACTTTTTCAACAAGTCAGATGCATAGCGACTTTGGGAGAGAGACAAAGTGGTGGTCGTGCGTTGGACCTCCATTCCAAGAAAGAAACTCAGATCACCTAGCTTTCGACTATCAAATACAAGGCATAAGTGATCAATAAAGGTATAGATGGCTGTAACATCAGTACCTGTGACAATCAAACCATCAACGTAAACAAGAACATAGATAGTGTGATGAAAGGAGTGATGAATAAACAAAGAAGCATCAGATTGGCTGTGGGAAAATCCTTGTGTACACAAAAAGGAATGCAATCGTTGAAACCATGCTCTTGGGCCTGTTTAAGGCTATAAAGTGCTTTATGAAGCCGACAAACATATTGAGGTCGAAGGGAATCAATAAAACCCGGTGATTGTTTCATGTACACCTTTTCGTGCAAAAGACCATTCAAGAATGTATTGCGTACATCAAGCTGTTGTAAGGGCCAATTGTGTGAAATAGCTAATGCCAAAATTGTGCGAATTGTAGCTGGCTTTACAATTGGACTAAACATCTCGGCATATATAATCAAGACCTTCTTTCTGGTTGTTCCCTTGAGCAACTAGACGTACCTTGTGACGCTCAATCGTGCCATCCACCTTTCGCTTCAATTTGTACACCCACTTGCACCCTATGATATTCATGCTTTGCGTGACTGGGACCAAAGACCATGTATCATTGCGGATTAAAGCATCATATTCATCTTTCATGGCTGTTTGCCAATAAGAATATTGAGAAGCTTGTTTGTAGGTGGCAGGTTCTAGGCGTGGCAATGGGTTGGGTCGTGTCGGGTTAGTTTCGTGTCGGGATAATAAACTTGTTAAGAATACTCAACCCAAACCCGACCCATTTAATAAACATGTCGTGTCAGGTTGTCGTCTTAAACAAGTTATTAAACAGGTTACCTGGTTAACAACTTGTTTACTCATTCCTAATTTCCAATTTAAAAAGGGGAAACATTAAAAAGAGGAAACATGGGACTACATCAGGTTAATAAACAGGTTATTTCACATTAAAAAAAGAGGAAACATGAGATTACATTAACTTAAAAAAATTATTTTAAAAAATAACATCAGGGCGCGCTTCCTGATTCCACAACATGAGCCTTTAGTTTGGCCTTCTGGATCTCTTCTCTTGGGTTTTCACGCACAGCTTCTTGGGGCTAATAACTTGAGCTCCCAAAGATCACACCCTTAGCTTGAGCATAACTTGTGTCATGACCTCGATGCTTGCGTTTACTCGATCGATCCAGGGGCTTCCAGCTGGTTTTGCATGTCTTGAGAGTCAAAATCTACCACTTTTTTATAGGTTTTGATTCTCATCCTGCAATATTTCAAGATGATGTCGATTCGCCTCCGCCGTATTTGCCCTCTCCCTCTTCAAACTCCTTATCACACGCTGATAATCTTCAACCAAATTTCGCTCTGCAACGAACTGAGCTCTTAGCACCTCTACCTCATGGGATTTCACAATGAGGCGATGCCCCACACTTGAGACAGATGTCGTACTTTGCATGCTCAGTGCCATGACATCACTCACCACCTGGTTATCATCCCTCGTTCCCAGCAAACACACATCCCTGACAGCAACATCGTGCTCAAGGAGTAAAGAGTCGTTTATGGTAACTGGTCCTCGTGAGGAAGCAAAGTATGGCATCCACACTAGTGCAGCCCTGTGCCCCGATGGCTATGTTGGCGGAGCTAGGTTTATGTCACATCCCGGATCGGCTCCGCCATAGCAAGATATTGTCCCATTTGGGCTCCACCCTCACGGTTTTGTTTCTAGGAACTCACGAGCAACTACTCAGTTGGTCACCCATCCTGGGATTGCTCTAGCCAAAACTCGCTTAACTTCGAAGTTCCCATGGAATCTGAAGCCAGTGAGCTCCTAAAAGGCCTCGTGCTAGATGAAGGTGGGCATGTACATATAAGCCACATCACCCCCTCTCCGTTGGTCAATGTGGGATGTTAAAATCCACCCTCCTTAGGGGCCCGACGTCCTCGTCGGTACACTCGTCCCACACGGCAGAGTAGCTCTGATACCATTCTGTCACATCCCGGATCAGCTCCGCCGTAGCACGATATTGTTCGCTTTGGGCTCCGCCCTCACGGTTTTGTTTCTGGGAACTCATGAGCAACTTCTCAGTGGGTCACCCATCCTAGGATTGCTCTAGCCCAAACTCGCTTAACTTCGGATTTCCCATCGAATCCGAAGCCAGTGAGCTCCCAAAAGGCCTCGTACTAGATGTAGGTGGGCATGTACACATAAGTCACATCACCCTCTCTCCGTTGGTCAATGTGAGATGTTACAGTTTAGATCGAGAGAAAATGGGAATGAATAGGCCATTTTTTTATCTGAGTTTGAGGAGACAGGTTTAGATTTTTCTGAGTTTGAGGAGATAGGTTTTCTGTGTTTGAGTTTGATTTTTTTCTCCCATTGTTTCCTTTTACAAAAGTAATTTGCGAGGCTGCTCCATAATAATAATATATTTTTTAAAAAGTAATCTACGGGGCCGCTCCGTAATTTCTGCTCCTTGTTTCCCTCTCCTTGTTTCCTTCTCCCTGTTTTCCACCTCGAGCTCCACATCTCCGTGATTTGAAAAAAATAATATAAAAGTTAATTTAATTGTCTTAAATAATAATAAAAATAATATTAATTAATTTAATTAATGTATATATAAAAGTTAATTAGAAAAAAGAAAGAGAGATGAGAGAATAGAGAAGGAAATGAAAGAAAAAAAAAAGAATGAGGCAAGGGGTTTCAAACCCATGACCTCTTTCCTTAAGAGCATCTCTAACCGAAATGTTAATTTCAACGTGGCAAGTTTAACCCCAAAAAAAGACATTTTAAGCCTTCCAACCGTGATGCCAAACCCTAGCTGGATTGACGTCCTTCACTTTTGCTGTCAAAAATGACAGCCCACATGTTGAGACGTCTTTTACTTTTTTTTATTATTTTAATGCTGGGCCCGCTTCCTTCTCTCCTCTTCCATGTACAGTTTTTAACCCTATTTAACATTTTACTCTTAAATACCGAGCCCACTTGCCTTTAAAAATAATAAAATAAAATGTATATTTGACATCTCGGTTGGATAAAGAGTTTTACAATATGTTAAATTGCCATATCAGTCATCAAATTTAAATTTGATGTTTGGTATTTGACATCTCCCTTGGAGATGCTCTTAAAGCCTAGCAGATTACCACTGCACCGCAAGGGATCCTTGTATTATAAGTGTATAATGGTAATATTTATTATAGTCTAACAGAATTTAAACGGGTTAGTGGGTATTTAAACGGGTTGGCAGGTTGACCCGAAACCCACACGTTTATTAAATGGGTCATAACAGGTTGACTCGGAAATTACCCAATTATTAATTGTGCAAGTTCGGACCTTGTTTTTTCCGTGTGGGTTTTGAGACATGTGGGCTTGAGGAGAGGCACTTGGACTTGGGGTTCGATTGTCACATCCCGGGATCGACAATTTCCTGTTACAAAAACATAGGGTAGGTCTTTGCGTGTAATCTACAATTTTCAAGTGCCGTTCTGCTATCCTGGATCAGTGTGGCTCAGAGACAATGCCAAGGTATGTTTTGCATCCATGCATTCATATTTGCATATTTGTAAGGTCATCAAAATTGGCTGTCAGATGTACAAGACTGATATATGGTTTCAGTCCTACATAATCCAGTGCCAGACATCAATGAGTTTTTAATGATGGTTTTATAATCTTTAGTTTGATGTTTATTTAAGCAAAAGGGTTCTTTTGTCTTTACAGTTGGGTTTTTAATTAAGTGGCTTTATTTTGTTTTAAAGAAATAATTTATTTGTTAAAAAGCCCATTTTTGCTAAAAGCCTTTTTTGGTCTCTGACCTAGTATTTAAGCGTGTAATTTAAAAAAAGGAACTGAGCCGTTTTGTTTTTGTGTGTCTGCAACGTTGAAAAAGAGAGAACGACAAAAATATTCTTGTAGAGCTTTTTTTGAGAGTTCATATTGAAAACTCATGTGGCTGTTCCTTGTTAGCCTCCATGAGTGATTAAATCATCATCTTTTCATATATGTGTGAGTTCATGAGCATTATGCATGTTGGTGATCAACAATTGTGCCTTGAGGTGTGAGCAGCCGAGACCAGAGTTGTGCCATCTCTTGTTGACGAAGGAAGACAAGATCGCTGATTGGGTTGAGTAGCAAAGGCGAGTAGGCAAGTCTGCCTTGTGAGCGTTAGTTTTTTGAGTTGAGACTTGTAAGACCTTTTTGTATTCTTTCTCATAGTGATTTGTTCTCCGGCATAGTGCCCGCAGTTGTTTTCCTCATCATGAGGTTTTTACTGCGTCAACATATCGTGTGTCCCTTTGTGCAATTGTTTGCGTTTTTATTTGAATTTATTCCGCTGCGTATTCTGGAGTTTTTTTTGTTTACAGGATTGTTGCTGTGTTTCAATCCTGCTGTGGTGTTTAAGTATTAAGAAACAGATCGGTTGGCCATTCTAGGGAATTTCAACTTCCCAGTGGGTCACCCATCCTGGGATTGCTCTGGCTCCAAACTCGCTTAACTTCGGAGTTCCCATGACTCCGAAGCCAGTGAGCTCCCAAAAGGCCTCGTGCTAGATGGAGGCGGGCATGTACATATAAGGCACATCCTCTCCGTTGGTCAATGTGGGATCTTACATCGATGAATTGAGGATTCGATTGGGCTCATGTGAGGAGCTTTGAGTTGGTGTCCTTGGGCTATCTAGAATAGAGAACTGTGGTGCAGCAGCGGTAGGTAGAAGGATGGTGTCTAATATTGCACGTGAGTGCTGTGATGTCTTGTCTGCTGTTTGGTGCCTAGAAACCGACTCTGGATATGGAAATGTTAATTCATCAAATGTAACATTGCGAGACAAATAAACTTTACTAGTGGCGACATCTAAACACCGATAGCTTTTGGAGTTATTGTCAAACCCAATAAACACACACTTGATGGATTTAGGCAATAACTTGTGATGATTATACGGTACCAAGTGAGGGAAGCAAGCACATCCAAAAGTCTTGAGAAAATGATAATCAAGCGATTTTTTGAATAATTTCTCAATTGTGGCGTCGACAGTCGATTAATGAGAAAAACTGCAGTGGAGAAAGCATCTACCCGAAAACTGTTAGGCAATTTTGATTGGAACAATAAACATAGTCCTATTTCCACTATGTGTCGTGCTTCCGCTGAACTACTCCATTTTGCTGTGGAGAATAAGGACATGATAACTGGTAGGAAATTCCATGATCACGAAGAAAATTATGAAATTATCGACTAGTAAACTCCCCACAACCATCAGTTTGTAATAGTTTAATTTTGCAATTAAATCGATTCGTAGCTTATGTTGCACGGACACGGGTACGGGGACACGGGAACGCGACACGGCGACACGGCGACACGGAAAATCTCAAAAAAGTAGGACACGGACACGGCTAGGACACGGCAATTAAAATAATAATTAATTCTCAATATTTCAATGTCACATAATTCCATAAAACAAAATAAATAACTCATGTTCATCATCCATACATAATAATTAATACACCACAAAATAAAACATAAATGATCTAACTCTCAATCTTCTTCAATCATCTATGTCTTCATTGTTGTTATTAGAAAACAACATGCCCTCTAATTCTGGTTCATCAAGTAAAAGGTTTGCAATTTCAAGCACACCCGCATTCTTCAAGTTCATAGTATCAAATCCATCCTCCAACTTTCTTACTTGATTCAACCTTTGTAACATACTTTCACAGTGGAGCACTATCATCAATTGATTGAGCATGAGAGGAATCCCCACTAGAGTTAGCATTAGAGTAACTCATCTTTCCCTAAAAAAATTTAGCATGGTTCAACTTCACATTCATTATGTCTAATACCCAATTAATAAACCAAATTCAAATATACTCCACAACTAAGTAACAAGACTTTTATTAAAAATAAAAAACCAAATACAGATATAATCATACAAAGATACAAAACACATCAAAACAGAGAAACAAAATAAAACATGGCTCACATTCATTATGTCTAATAGTCTAATACCCAATTAATAAAACAAATTCAAATATACTCAACAACTAATAACAAGACTTTTATTAAAAATAAAAAAAGCTCCAAACAGATACAATCATACAAAATACCCACACACAAAAAACACATCAAAACAGAGAAACAAAATTAAAAATCTGTGAAGCCTAACCTGAGTTTGCAAGAAGGAATCGTCCTTCTTGGTCACGATTTGCAAGAAAGAATCGTCCTTCTTGTTGTGTTTCTCTTCAAAAAAAAATAAAAAAATAAAAAATCTTCACATGAGTTTAAAAAAGTCGTTTTTCACTTTTAACCCATCTTTTTAAAAATATTTCAAATCAGTCCATCAAAGTTTCAAAAATTACGTTTAGACCCCAACTATTATTTTCAAAATTTCAATCTGGTCCCTGCCGTGTCTTGACCGTGTCGGAGCCGTGTCTTGACTGTGTCGGCGGCGTGTCTTGACCGTGTCCCAGCCATTGACCATGTTCAACGCGTGTCGGCGTGTCGACGTGTCTGACACTCCGACACTCCAGCAGTTTGGAGTGTCGGTGCAACATATCGTAGCCATTGTTTGAAAACGAAAAGGACGTAAAGGGAATTTTGAATTTATTACTGTAGCAAACAGTACCGCTACAGTACCGGGCAGTTTCAAATTTTTTCTTTTTTCTTTTTTTCTTTTTCTTCTCCTTCCTCCCTCTCCCTCTGGTTCTCACAGCAGCCCCCCATGGCTGTTACTATTCATTCAGTGGCTTTTTGGGCCACCACCGTCTCATCCGACCACCTTTTGGGTGGCACCGGTCCCAAAAGAATCGGCTTTTCTCCCTCTTCCAGCCCCAACCCATCCTAGCCGCCACCGACGCCGCATATAGCCAGAAATTGCAGAAAAGTGGCCGGGTTTGACCCATTTTTCTCATCGCATGTTCGGACGTTCCTGGCAACCAAATTCTTCGAACTTGGTATGTTTTCTCCTCCTCTCAATGTGTTCTAGCTGATGGTTGGGTTGTTTAGTATTAATTTCTGCATTTTGGTTGTCAAATAAAAAATTGAAGTTTTGACCAGTTTCGGCCCTTGATTCTGACCACCTCTGATTACTTTTTAGTGTTGGTCCAAGAACAAAAGTTGCTCCACTCAATGTCCTGAACATCTAGGTATAGGTCTTGACTGACGATTTTGAGATTTTCCGGTCACCAAAATTTCTTTAGACACCCACGCGCTGTCGGCACGTGTGGCGGAGCGTGAGCACTGTTTGGGTGTCCCTCTTGGTTCTAAAATGATCCCCATGTCGTCCCGAGCACGACGGTATGCTCGGATATGAATTTGGTTATCGTTTGATCGTCGATCGGATATCGCATATTAGGCGTTATCTGGGTTCGATATGTTCGGACCGTTCGATCAACTTCATTTCAATGTTGATCTAGGCATCCCTCACAGCGTGTAAGAATTCATGGATCGTGAATCGGAGCCTCGGATGTTCCAATTCAATAACTTAAAGTTTGCGTTAAACGATAATTGTCCGATCGTGTGATTGTGAGCAATCTGACCGTTCGATTCGGACCAAATTTGCACCCGTAGGAACTTTCGGATAAAAAATCGGAGGTCGTGGGCCCTGCGGGCCCGGTTGAACAAGTTTGGGCAGTTTGACCCCTCTGTTCACCGTGAGCCTTCCGAGGTAGTTTCACCCTTCGAGGAGTACTAGAACGACCTTATTAACAAGTCTTGACTGTTATTTGAGTTATGTTAACTATGTTGGGATAGTGAGATTTGTTTTATAATATCGTATGAAATTCTTGGATTATTAGTTTGATAATTGAAGTTATGGAAGGGATGAGTATGAGATACTTGATCAATGGGTCATGAAAGCGAGTCTTGTGTCTCTATGATTATTAGTAAATAAACGGATGTTTGATTTTTAAGTGTACTTTGTTCTTCTAATATGGAATTTCTTGCATAATGAGTTTTGGATTGAAAATTGATTTAATATGGGTTAATGAGGATATGGGATCTCTAAAGGTTATTATTTATCATTAACTAATATTATTATGATTATTATTAAAGTAGATGGATTGGGTGGTATCGGGTTATTTACAAAAGTCTATTGTTTTAATTATGGAATATAGTATTTTATGGAAGTTAAGTGTAAACAAGTTTTGATTACTATTTGAATTATTTTTGGGGTCTTTCTAGAATATATGCTTGAGAGTTTATTTTCGATACTATGAATAAATATTTGGGAAAATTGAATTAAGGAATGGAATATTATTTTTATAATATATATATATGTGTGTGTGTGTGTGTGTGTGTGTGTGTGTGTGTGTGAGGTTATCGAAAAGGATCCGAATCCTCTGCTCTGATTTTCTCTGCCATGATCTGCTATACTTTTGTTCTCCATACGCCACATCATTAAAACTTAATCTAACGGATTTAAAAGTTGACACATCATCTTAAAACAAAAACTCAATTTACTCCTAATTAAAAAAGAATAAAAAAACCCTAACACCCAACTAACTGTTAGTTAACGTCCAAAGCTCTTTTTTCTTCTTCTTCTTCTTCTTCGTGTTCTGTCCTCCTCTTTTTTCTTTTTTTTTTCTCCTTCTTGCTTCAGGTTTTGTCCTCTTCTTGAGTGCCCGGGGCTTGCTTTAGTGGGTTGTGGTATGGATGGTAATAAGTTGTCATGAGACCCATTGATGGACCAAGAAATGGAAGTTCCGGGTCGCTTGGGAGCCTCAGAATTCATGCCCATTTCTTAGGCCCAAAAACATGGGTAAGTACAAGAGAGAAAATATCTCAACCAAAACGGCCCACTAAAATTAATCAAAATAGCCCATTACCTTATTGAAAAAATAGCCTATTACCTTGGATAGCCCACGAAGCCCAAATGTTGATGCACTTAGCCCGCTTATTGGATAACTTGGCTTTCCATATTAAAAAGGCCATACAAATTGAATAAAGGGAGTCCAAGGCCCTCAGCACTTGGCTGAAGCAGAAAACCACGAAGGGGCTAGGAGGATCACATGTGCAGAATTGCTGGAAGGCTCCAGCGCAGGCAAGGGAACAAGTTCCAAGCTGAAACATCCGAAGGACCAAGGGATAGTGGCGCGAAGGGGAAGATGCCATCCTTTGAACCAGCATACATACCCGTTTCCTTTCTCCATCAGATCTGGCCATGGAAAGAAGAGGAAATGGGAGAAAAGAGATATCTGAAAATAGGCATTCTTCATAGCAGCCGCGAGAAAGGGGGCCTTGAGCTCCCAAAATCCCTGATTTTATGCAAAGGAGCATAGTAAATTTCACCACAAGAAGATGATTGAAAGGATGAGGAGAGAAAGGAAGGAAAAAGTTTGGCAAAATAGGAGGGAAGTCATTAGGGTTTCTTGAAAACAGATGACTTCCAGCGGTTATAAATAGGGCATCTTCCACCCAACGAGAATCATCCACAACTAGAGAGCAAGCTTCCTCTCTTACTTCAAAACCCAGCAATTTTCGTGCTTAGTTCATCTCCTCCCTCAGCTTTCCCCTTTGTCATGCTATTCTGACATTTGACAAAGTCACTGTCGAGCTGCCGGAAATAGCGCTCAAGCCATCTTTTCCTTTCCTTCCCTCATTCCCAACCAAACCTCTCTTCAAAATCCCTTTTCTTGATACCCATATTTCCCCAGGAACACTTAATTTTCTCTTTAGTACTAAACTCATGGCAACTATGCTCCCATGCCACAAGCTTCTCATGCCAAGCTAAGATTCTATCTGTAAACACCAAGAAATTATCTGTAATTTGTTGTTGTTTTCATTGGTGAAGGTAACCAAGGAGTTTCCTAAGGCCTCACTACCCTTTCGAGACATCTGTTGCATTCCTAAAAGGACACAAATTAATGTGCAAACAACCAATTAAAAATACCCGCAAGTGCACGAATCTATAGAAGTATAGATTATGTAAGTACGGGGTCGATCCCACGAAGAACTTGTCGGCTTCCTATAAGTTCTAATTTGAGTATGCAATGAACACTTAATTGACACACCACAAATGCACAAATGCAAAATGGAAACTAAAAATGAGTAAAGAAGTGTAAAAGAAATGAAACAACACAAGAAAACTAAAGAAAAACACAAACAGCACTTTCTATCACCCTTTTATCACCTATTTATCACAAGGAACAGTGCTGTGAACAGTAACCAGCGAACAGTGGAAAATGAACAGTATGACCGGTCGTGAACAGTGATGACCGGGCGTGAACAAAAACGACCGGTCGTTTTCTCTGCGTTTCAGTTTCGACCTCTGTCCAGTGTTTTGCCTATAACTTTCCAACCGTTTGTCTAAAAATCACGTTTTTTATACGGTTGGATTCAGCACAGAAAATTCAAGAAGACAACGCGGACCAAAAGTCCAAAACAATTATGAAACAAACAAAATTCAGTAAACAAGACACACAACGTGTCAAACACACAACTCACACACACATTGGGGGGGGGGGGGGTTTTGATTTGTTTCAAGTGACCTATTTCTATTGCATGAATGTAAATGGACTTTGAATTTAAATGAGAATGGCAGAGATGAATTATCAAAATGTGAAAGTATCAAGTAACAAACACTAGGGTTTCGGAATCCACCCTAAACAATTCTACCCAAGTTCATGAATACTCAAGTGATGAACTCTAAACGTGTTAATGAAGATGTTCGCAATCAAGACCATGGGTCGTGGCTCAAGACGCATTGATTCTCTCTAATATACGTAAAGTGCATGGTTCGTGCTACAACACTTGTGCTCTCCTCATAACCGAACCTAGGTATGGTTTGTACTTCGATTCGATTACAAGGAAAACTCATTAAGTTCAAAGAGAATATGAACATCACAAGAATCCTAATAGCATGGTGTTTACATTAGGTATTCAAGAAACCAATTCACATGGATGGTTCTTACTCCATCCATCTATTGCTTAGGAAAACATGAAGATACACACAATCCCAACAACCTCAAGAAGCATGCTTTCAAAGGTGATCAATCAAAGAAGAACATACATCAAGGATAGATTATTTTAGTGAATAGGAATTCATCAACAATATCCAGAAATTCATACACTCAAGCATCAAAACAATAAGGTAATCATGTTTAGGGCTTCAACCTAAGCCCTAGCTATGGAGTTTAGTTGCTCATACTTATTCCAAATACAAACTCAAAACAAAATTATAAAGAAGTTACAGATTTTGTGAACATGGGAGCTCAAGGTCTTCAATGGTGGAAATCTCTTCCACTCTTTGCTTTGTTGCCCTTGTCTTCCTCCTTGAGCTCCCTAGCTCCAAGCTTCATCTCCAGCTCCAAAATCTGCTCCAAAGTTGTAGAATGATAGATTGGATAGGTTACCCACGTTCAAAAGCCTCTCCCACTTCAGATTGCAATTAACTTTCCATTGCCCATCAATTTCCAGCTCAAAGAAATAATATAAAACTCCACCTTTTGTTAAAGCTTCAAACTTTGTCCCCTTGCCATGATGAAGCTTTGTCATTGAAAATATGCTCTTTGCCTCTGAAAATATCTCTTAACCAAGGTAATTTCTTGTTACCAAGTGTTACGGTAACAAGAAGAATCAAGATAACAATATGGAGGCAAAAGCTGGAGCACTTCGGATTTCCAGAGCTGTGGTAACATGCTGGATTGGTTGGATAGGCAATACTTATCCAATGAAGCTCAAATTTGGATATGTTGTAGTCAACATCCATTGGAACAAGTTTCATGAAGATCTTCACCTCATCCGAGCACCAGAGCATGTTGATCCCAGGCCAAGAAGTTGACCTACGAAAATGAACAAAAACAGAATTTATAACTAATAATGCACTTTTAGCTCATTTTCATCCCAACCAAGGTAAAATCTAAGAAAACACAAAAAGGAAATAAAAAGCTATAAAATGTCAAGAACTAACTCAAAATAGTGGGTGAATAACATGAAAATCATGTGTAAAAATGAACCGAACAAACTTCCCAAACTTATCTTTGCTAGTCCTCGAGCAAAACAGAAACTAAAACAAAACTCGAAACAAACTTTCCGAACACTTTCCAAAGAGAGAGCGACTTATGCAAATGACTCAAAAGTTTTCACAAGAAAAACTCAGTTTAGACGTTATTCACAAGGCAGCAAGGTTCAGAACACAACATGCTCAAGTGTAGTAGTGTGATGGCCAAATTCAACTCATTCTCCAATTTCAGTTTTCACACAACTTCAAAAATCATACCAAGAACAAATGTAACTTCAAATCTCACCAAAGTTGTCCTCTCACAAATGAATCACTCGGAAGAGGGGTACAATGCATCACTCAATAGTAAATATGAGAATAGAGTTAAACCATACGGGACTTAACTCACAATTAGCAAGATGAAAAACATGCATGAATATGATCTCAAGAAGGATGCTAAACACTTAAAAGAAGAAGAACGTGTGCAATTCAACCACATGACATTTAGGATCAATTTAGATCTTTATTATAGGTTGTAATGGGGCTAAGGGTGTAAGGTGAGTAAGAAATGAAGAATATGGATACAACAAAGTCCAAGGAACTCACAATGTAAAAGCATATAATCGTTGACTAAAAGACTTTGAAACATCACGCTTGAGAATTTCATTCTTTTTTTTTTTTTTTTTTTTGGGTGATCAAATAGACCACAAAGCTTATACCTCCACAAATTAAGATTCACACTCCTTCCTTCCAATTGAACAACCATCAAACATGGAATTTAATTTGAAACCATTGCCACTTAACCACAACTTTTCTCTTTTCTTTCACCCTTTGAGTGAAGTATTCTTATTTATTTATTTATTTTTTCTTCTTTTTTTTTTCGGAATGTAATAACCCTTCCCAAACTTAGCATGAAAAACACATCTAAATTAAAGCTCATGAGTTCCTTAGAAAGGTAAATTCTTGTTTTTCAGGCTAAGGCTAGAAGTAATAATTGGTTACTTGAAAGAAAAGGCTTACATATAGGCTCAAGGTGGTTAACAATGGAAAATCATGCTTAAGCATGCATAAGGTTAGCTTGAAAGGCACAAACGGTCCAAAGAGGGCCTTAATATCATTTCTCAAATGTCATGTGATCAAATTGCACAAGAATGAGTGACTTTTAAGTGCTCAACCAAATCAAAAAATAATGAGATCAAACAACAACTCGGATGACAAGAAAATAAGAATACGTATATAACACTCATGAATTGAAGCAAAAGGCTCAAAGCTCACATTATTTATGGTTATACAAGTCTAATTCATGCTTGATACAATTCTTTGGATCATGCAAGTCCCTCAACTGGAGAATTATGAAACAAATGGCAAGTGCATAGAGGGTTCAAACATATCATATGCTAGAACAATGCCATTTAGTGAATAACAAATTATTATTATTTTTCAGCATTTTCAATCAAGTCATGTAAACATTCATCACAATCTCATCATTTATGTCCGGAAAGTGACTTGAAAACAACAAGACTCAAACAGAAAAGAAAACAAAACAAAAATAAGCAAGAATTTAAGCGAAACGAAAAAGACTTGCTATCCCTTCCCAAACTTAGAAATAAACATTGTCCTCATGTTAAAGAACTTAGGCATCAACAACGCTATAACAAGAAATAGAGGGATAAAGCAATTAAAACAAGAACAAACAAGAAAAACAAATACAACAAAGTTGCAAAAACAAAAACAAAAACGAAACCAACAAAAACAAATAAAACAGTAAGCCCTAACAACAGTCCTACACACGCAGAAATCCAACCCAATGAAACGTACAAACCAAAATGAAAGCCCAACCCAAACGAAAGCCACAAGCGAAGGAAATATATAAGACAAAGAACCAAGTCAGAAGCACAAAGAGCGAGAACTCAAAAAAATAGAAAAAAGTGGGGCCCTGATGTCTCGGCCCCTGTGAGTCACGGGCAACCAAGCGAGGGACGTGTCTCGTGCAGAGGCCCCTCTCACATTCCCAAGCCAGAATTATTGGCTTCATAGGAAAGTGTGACGACTTTTGTTTCTTGAAAGCGCTGAAAGGCGAAAATGCAATTAAAGGGGTTGGGGGACAGGTGAGGCGACAGAGGGGGATAGGTCGTAAGGGCCGCGCCAAACCAGAAGCGCAGTGGCTAGGGTTACGTAGAAACTAACTCTATAAAAAGAAGAGAAAGAGTTGGGGAAAAAACACACAAAACTCAGAAACATACCAAAGAAAAAAGAAAGGGAGAAATCAAAGCAAAAGAAAACAAATGGCCTCTTCCTACCCATTCTCGTTGGATCTCAACCTAGCTCCACCGACTCAGACTCGGGGCCAAGCAGTGGCACCAATATGGATGCCCTACTTCGCCTCTGCACGGGGGCACGTGACAGTGAATGACTCAATACTGCTGGACAACGATGTTGCCCTTGGAGTTGCTAGAAATCTAGTGACTCTCAAGGATATACGGGTGCTGGGAGCAAGGGATGACAACCAGGTCGTGAGCGATG
>BJCG01000327.1:0-67952 GCA_005406145.1 Prunus yedoensis
ATGAATAATTCCTAATTAGGTCAAATAATCCCCAAAGGGAAGGAATTATTTGACCTAGGTTTACGAATTAATTAGGTTCTCACACTGGTGCCAATGCCTTGTATTGTTGTTGATGATGCCTGTAATGTCTCTGCCTTGTTGTTCTTGTTGGTGCCAGTATTGTTGCTCATGCCTTTGCTGGTATGTTTTCCTGTGGTCATGCCCGTTGACCTTGCTTTTGCTGTCACTGCTGTTCTTGGTGCCAATGCCTTGTATTGTTGTTGATGATGCATGTTATGTCTCTGCCTTGTTGCTCTTGTTGGTGCTAGTATTGTTGCTCATGCCTTTGCTGGTGTGTTTCCGCTATGGTCATGCCCGTTGACCTTGCCTTTGCTCTTGACTTTCTTTGCCTTGCCTACCCTATTTGTTAGGGTTTGGCTTTGCCTTGCCATGCCTTGCCTTACTCTATTTTAGGGTAAGGCTTTACCTTTGTCGTGCCTTACCCTATTTTTAGGGTTTTGTTGCCCTATCTGGGCTTTCTTTGCCATGCCTTGCCACCTTGCCTTTGCTTGGCCTTTATTTGCTTTACCTTGCCTTACCCTATTTTTAGGGTTTGGTTGCCTCTGCTTTGCCATATTCATAGGGTTTCTGTGTCCTTTGCCGTGTTCACAGGGTTTCTGTGTCTTTTGCCGTGTTCGCAGGGTTTCTGTGTTCTGTTATGTGCCCTATTTTTTTATGGTTTGCTCTTGTGTTTCCGCTGCGAACTTTGCTTTAGTTTGTCATTTGTTTCACTCGTGGTTGACGAAAAGACCTTCTCTAAATTGTTGTTTCTCAAGTATGGTGTTCTGCGACTCGCTTGTCAAGTTGGGCATGCGAAATATCTTTGCCCCAACTTGAGGGGGAGTGTTGGCGAGTCCTTACTTAGTTAGGATTTTGGTTCCTTATTTCATTAGAATTTTGGTTACTTACCAATTATTATTTAGTCCTATTGTAATAGAGATTTACTTCCTACTGTAATTTAGATATATTTCCTATTTTATTTAGGGTTAATACATCTTTGTACTTGTATAAATACCTCCATATTGGAGAATAATAAGAATATGAGCGTATCTTAGCATAACTGAATATTTGCCCTATTTTCTTCGACAGATTTACGTAGAGCTGATATTGCTTTGGTATTCTATAGAGAAATGCAGCGTTGCAGGATTTCACCGAATCTTTATACCCTTAATATGGTTATATTTGCTTATTGTAAATTGGGAAAATTAGAGAACGTTGTTGAGGTCCTTGAGAAGATGGACAGCATGGGTTTTAGTCCTACAGTTGTATCATATAACACGCTGATTGCAGGACACTGTGATAAGGGTCTTCTGAGTTCGGCTTTGAAGTTCAAAAACTTGATGGCGAAGAATGGATTGCACCCAAATCATAGAGATAGGACTTACATATGTAGGGTTCATCTCTATTAAAAATGCGGTTAACATGATTGTTTTTATACATGCTCAAATATTCAATTTTGCAAAAATAAAAAAAATGTGACGTGGTTGGGTATGTAACGTGGTTGACGGACGAGTATTACTTCAAAGACTTTCAGTCGTCTGTGGTCACAATCGTGTGGATTATTCAAATAAAGAGAACTTTCTTAGATAATGATGTGTACATCGATATAGTTTGGTTGGATATGTAACGTGGTTGACGGACGGGAAGGGTCTCTCCTTTTCTTTCGATTACTACAAAGACATTTGGTCGTCTATGGTCACAATCGTGTGGATTATTCAAATACAGTGAACCATAAAAGAGGACTTTTAAAAAATCAGCCACCGATATTATTCTTATCTTAACCACATGCATATTATTAAAAAAAAATCAGCAATCGTGTGGATAATGATGTGTACTTGGTGGGATCTTTATTCTTCTTTTATAACATAGGGTTTTTCTTTTTTAATATAAACTTTAAGTTTAAAGTGTATGTATTGGATGGGTCATGTGGGGGGCTCCACCTAAGAAAGACCTAAAAAAAAATTAAAAAATATGAGTTTGGGTGGGATTATACAGCTGCAACTTTTTGTAAGTGTGGGCAAGTGCCCACAGTTGTCCTTCATTGGGTCCGCCAATGCCCGAATGTGGTTACTTTTAACTCACTTATTGATGGGTTTTGCAAAGAAGGAAAACTAAAGGAAGCAAACAGAATTTTTAGTGAGATGAAAGCCATGAATGTTGCTCCTGATACCATAACTTACAATACTTTGATAAAGGGGTACAGCCAAGAAGGTAATAGCGAGATGGGCAATAGGCTTTTTGAGGAGATGTCAAGGAATCAAATAAATGCCAATATCGTGACTTATAATGCATTGATATTGGGACTCTGCAAGGAGGGTAAAACAAAGAAAGCTGCATATCTTGTTAAAGAACTTGATGGAAAGAGCTTTGTCCCAAATGCCTCAACCTTTTCTGCCCTTATCGAGGGGCAGTGTGTGAGAAAGAACTCGGACCATGCCTTCAAGTTATGTAAAAGCATGATAAGGAGTGGTTATCAACCCGATGAGCATACTTTTAAAATGCTGATATCTAGCTTCTGCAATAACAGGGATTTTGATGGAGCAGTTGAAGTCTTGAAAGAAATGTTTGAGAGATCTGTTGCTCGTGATTCAAGCATCTTATCTGATTTATGTCTAGGACTATGCAGATGTGGGAACGAGAAAATGGTAAAACTGTTATGCAGTGAGATGGAAGCTAGACGCCTCATCCCTCAAGGTTTTGACATGGCAAAAATTATCTCCCCTGTAGTAGTGGAAGAAAACTGAACAGGTTGAAATAACATGTATAGGTGTACATTGTTTTCCTTGTACTTTTCGAAGAGAAGGTTCTACGGTGTTTTGGATGCGGATTATTACTTGAGTTGGAAGAGGCCTTTGTTAATTGGTTTAATTTAACTCCTTTTCTCTTGAGCCATGCACTTGAACTTGTTCCAGATAAGTTCAATGTAAACAATTCTCTCTGTCTCTGTTTTAAACAAGCCTTAAACATGGTTCCATACGAGACATAACCATGGTAGATTGTAAGTTTAATTGAAGAATTAATTGGTGCATCAATGAAAAATAATATCTGCAATTGAGACCTGAACTGCAAAAGCTTCCATACTAATGCTGATGCTAATTTTGGTTAAAAGGTGCCAAATATGCATACAACAAATTAAACGTTCTCATCAGCTTTATGTAAAGTTATCAGCATTACAATTTTCATATACCTAGGACCTGCTCAAAACCCACCTACTTAAATATATCAGAGGTTATAATTATGTCACGACTCCTCTTCGCCAGCTTCAGCAGCAGCTATATGAGAATCCAAAGTGTTTATTAGCTGCTCACTTACTGTTTTTGCCACAGATATCATGTCAAGAATGATGCTTGGATCTAGGCCAGCACCGCCCCGTTTGGTCAACCCACAAATGTGGCCTTGCCTATTGATGGAAATAGAAACAGCCGAGCTCATTTGTGATTCCTCTTCTGAAGTGGCATCTACAATATAGTGCCGACCTACCTGAGAAACAGATGGGCAGCAATCAATACAAGACAATAAACATTTGCAGTTTGCTGAAGGACAGAAGAGATGGTTAACTCATGTAACCTTTGTTAATGTAACTATGACAGGGACCCTAGATGTGTCAAATTGCAGAAATTCCTCATCGCTTACATCAACCTCTGGTTGCTCATCGCCTGATGCACCGGCTGCAACATTTACTTTTGGGATGCCTGTATTACTCAAAGCAGCCTTTGGGAACATCAGTTTCTTTAAAAGATATGTAATTTCTTTGGGAACTTAATCCTAAACTTTATCAATAGCCAGAAATATCTTCTGTTGTCCTTACTTATTTACAGAACAGAAATAAACTGAGCATATCAAAACAGATAAGAAATATCAAGTACCTTTATAGCAGCACCTAGGGCATCTAGCAGATTCCCATCTGAACTAACAACAAGGCCGTCGATGTAAAGATCCCAACAGATCTTTCCTTCCACAACTACCAGAGAGGAGAGATCAATTCCAGCACCTGGAACAGACAAAGACACCTATATTATCAACTTTGCAGTTATATGGAAATGCCTGTACATAAATGGTACAAAAATTTACTATGCTTATCTCACTGTTCAATGAGAATACAGACCAGATCCACTTTTACCACCCAAGAGACAACATTGAAGAGCAACTGAGAGTTCTGCTGACAGCTCCTCACCCCCTCTACCCTGTAGAAATGCAACAAAACAACAGCTTTACAAGCGTAAACACATAGGTTCCTAGTATCCATTGCAACGTACACCAACAGGAAAAGTTCAGATTGCCTAATAGGATTACAAATAGACAACTATAGCGCCCTCGTATTTTATCAGAGCATGAATTCAACTAAATCAATAATTGTACTTCGTAGAGGATCTTGCAGAAACCAAGATGTAAGCCTCCATTGACAAAGTAAAAAAATGAGAAGGAAGCGGATAATAAAAGTGTTAACCTCAAACATTGGTGCTGCAGCGGGACTGCAATCAACATTTACAACGACCTTTCCTTTGTCAGGTTGCAACGCATTCGGCCTTCCAAGTTCAGCCTGAACTCATTCAAATTTACCAGAAAATATGATATTAAGAACAGCAGGGGCTATTTAAATAAGACAAACAAACAACGTAAATTTAGTCATAACATTCTAAAAGCACTAGTACGAGCTTCAGGCCAAGACTAAATGATACCTTCACACTGGCAATGACATCTGTGGCACCCATCCTGACCCTTGCCGAACCATTTGCCTGCATGGACGCCATCAAGAAGGGGGATTATAACAAAGTAAGTAAAATTTTCACGTCACACAGGAAAATCTATAATTCAAAATTCAAAAACTTTAGGCAAAAAAAAAAACTTCCTTTCAAAAGAAACACATGACATAATATTAACCTGAGAAATGACTCCAGTTTCAACATAGATGGGTCGAGTTGTCAATCTTTTTCGGCCATCAGAACGAAGATCCTGAGCAATGCCACCCTGTATAAAATGCTTTTCTCCTATGGATAGTCCCACCATTTCTGAACATGTGATATGAAAAATGATTTATGATATAATTAACTTCATAGAAATCAAGATGCAACAGAAATAAAACGAAAAACGAAATAAAATAAGATATAGCAGAAAACCATTACGATTAAAAACAGAAGGCAGTCATCCTGAATGCCTCATATATCAAAGAGAAATTCTACATTCTACAGTGTGCTAAATGAAGGTGAACAAACAATTAGGTCTAAGTAAAGGCAGTCACTTTGAATGCTCAAATATCAATAAATAGAAAAAAGAACTGTCTGACCAGATGGGTTCAACCAAGCAACCAACTAGCTATCACTTCACAAACACAATTATCTAAAACTTTTGTGCCCTACCAATTCCATCTATGCAAAACTTTGCCAACTTTCCAATGAACACTAACAAGCAAAGAGGAATAATTACCGAGCAGAGACGATGCTCACGAAGCCCTAAAGAGTGAGAGAAATTCACCTGTAAAAATTAGGGTTTCTCATTTGCCTCGTCTCTTCTTGAAATTCAATCGATGGGTCGGTCCCGAGCAGCTTCGCATCCCGCTGTAGACAATCACAAACAGAGGTTAGTAAATTTTTCTGTCACTTCGGTTCAAATTTTCAAGCTTTATCAGACAATAATTAAGTCTTTAAAATTTCTCAATTTCGGTCACAAAAAATTGTTATTTCCTTTTTGGGTAATTTTCAGTAGGGGCAAAAGAAAGAGAACAGCTTCAGGTGCAGAGCCAGCAGAGAACAGTAGCACAGCTCAGAAAGCTGTAGCTCAAGAAACTAGCGAACCCAAAGGGGCTTTCTACCACTGCAATTATTGTAACAAAGATATATCTGGGAAAACTCGCATAAAGTGTGTGGTGTGCCCAGATTTGACCTTTGCATTGAGTGCTTCTCCGTTGGAGCTGAACTTACACCTCACAAATGCAATCATCCATACAGGGTTATGGTGAGTACCTTTGTATTTATATCAAAAGTTACTGTTTTGATATGTATCTGCTCTGTGAATGTTAAACGTTTCTAGTGAAGTGACCGTAGACTAATAGAAATTGTTGCAGGGATGGTTGCTTGAAGAATTTTTTATTTTTATTTTAGCTTTAAGATATTCTGTTAATATCCAGAACAGAATTTAGAATTTGAAAATGGATAGTGGCAAGATTAGGATGACCTTTGAGTAAAATGCATTAAAAGGCAAAAGATTGAATTGGTTTTCTGACCCGAAGTGAAGCTCTAAATACTGCATGCAGATTAGAATTTTTTCCTTGCAAGCAACGGAACCCATTTGAATTCACCTCAAATTATATATATATACTAAAACTGAATAAAGTTACTGTTCTTTGACTATTCATTTTAATAGTGAAATTCCGTTTGTGCCCCTGCTTAACTGGTTGCCCTCTTACCCAATGAACAGAGCAATGTCTTTTTTACCCTGATGACCAACGACATAACCCTTTTGCCCTCTTATTCTCTGGTTCTCCTCCTCCAGCATTACGACTCACTTCTCTTCATACAATTCCCACAATCAAGAACCGAATTTTGATCGCATCCTCCAAGCAAACTGACCTTCCCCGACTCTTCCTTAGCAGAACAACTCAAATTTTCTGATATTTCACACTCCTCCTTCTCCACACAACCAATTGGCACAGACCCATCGGCAGTTTATTCAGACCCACAACCAGTTGGGTCATACACATTAAGAATTGGCCTTTGGCCTTCGCCCTTCGCCGCCATCTTCCTCTCCAATAGACTCTTCTTCAACCACCTCAACCTTGACCTCCCCTGTTTCTGCCATATCAGGGTTTGGTATATCCTGAAACCAGACTCAAAATCCAAGGACGAATCTACAAACGTGAAGTCTCGGGGATCAACAGGGGCAGGTGGGTCCTTCGAATTCTTGGTCCTCTGTCTGGCGTTCGTCTGACAGATTTCCGATCTGCGATTTCTTCCATCGTTTCTCTTCAGGTTTGCAACCCCTCAACTTTTTAATGGATTAATAGCTTGCTGATGGGTTTCTGAGAGGTGGATGTTGATGTTGTTGCATTATCTGACAAATTTGAATGTTTTGATTAAAGAAATACATATGTTTACGCAGGAATATTAATAGTCATGCTACAATTTGTTTAAATTAACATCTAATTACCAAAAATAAAAACAAAAAATTCATGCTATAATATATGCAACACGTTGTTAATCATATCGCATTATGCAAAACATGTATCCAGGTTTTGTAATAAACATTGGTTAATTAGCATGGAAATGACTATAGAAAGGGTTTGCGTATATGAGTGTGTTGTTCTGTTTTGATAAATGGGAAGGTGTTTTGGCTTGATTCTCTTATACCTATTTAATAATTGTCACAATTGTTCAGAATTTGTTTTCAATTGGTTCAATAGATTGAGTTTATACTTTTGTCCATCAAATTAATAGAATGTTTGATGTACTGTTGTTCATCATGTTCTATTTTTTTAAACTTAATTATGTCATAATAGTTATTGCCCTCACTCAAATTTTTCCATTTATATATACTAACACCTACCATTTTCCAAATTTATGCCAACAGGGTCAAAACGTCTACAAATGACTAGAAAAAATGAAAACCACCTATACAGCAGAGCTAGCAAGACCTAGATCCCCTTTCACTACCCAGTACTATATGTATAAACACTTGTCCAAACTCTTTTGAACAATGAGAAACTAAAAGTTGCTCATATTTTGATGTTTTTATAACTGCTTGATCTATTAAAATATGCTCAATATTTTCACATAACGAGCAACGCATAAAACATGTTATTAGTTTATTTGTTGTAACTTAAGCTTGCTAAACCAAGCATGATACCATTATTTAGATCTCCATGTTTATATAAATAGTACCATTTTCCCTGCATATTTCCACAACTTTATACACATTTCACACGATTTCAAAACCCGCAGCATCGCGCGGGCACTGTTACTAGTCTTTGTCTAAACAGCTATGAGTAATTATTTTTATTTGTTTTGAGAGTATTTTTACGAGCTTGTTCATTCATTTAATTATATATGAGATTTTCTTCCTAAGTAAATTTTTGTTCTGCTTCCGATATGAAATCACATCGGAGATTATGAGATGCTTTTGAATATGACATGGACTATTAAACGTGCATGTATTATTTGAGGAATTTTGTTTTTTAAAAGTCGTTAAAGTCTTTTCTAAGAACTTAAAAGTTGATAGCAATTTTGTCTGGAATTTGCACTTAACCCAAACTTCAACTCCCAAGCCAATACGAAACAAATTTATGCAAAACATGTCAAATTTAATTTTCAATTAAAACTAATAACCAAATAGGAAAAATTACAGCGCAAGACGGTGTTGATGAAGCCCCCCCTGGCTTGCTTATTACTAAATACACATTACAAATTTGGCTACATATTTTAGTACTCGTTGAGAAATACATTACAAATATATTATTGAACATCTACAAATAACTTACACCACCGCATATGCAAAATATACTACACAATTGGTACCACGAAACCTCACACCACAACAACATCATAATCTTTGAAGGCTCAAATACTTCCCTTATGGACACACCAAACATGCATACATAAACACAGATACATGGCCTTGGGCTAAGTTCTGCGCCCCCTCCTAGCCCTTGTGCCTCTTGGCTTCCTCCTCCTGCTAAATGTCTCCACAAACCATTCATGCTTCTTTGTTGTCCATATGTCCCCAACAACCACTCCAACTATCAGACCACTAACAACTCCTGGCACAACCACGTACCAATCTAGTGCAATTTGAAATACAGAGTCTTCATCTTCTTCCACGATTGATGGTGGTGGCCGCATTGAGCTCTCAGAATCTTCACATTTCTTTGACAAAGACTTTCCACATAGACCTGAGTTTCCTTCGTACGAGTCCTCCTGGAATGTATCGAATTGCTTGCCAAGTGGTATAGGCCCGGAGAGATGGTTATGGGATACATTAAAATATGCAAGGAAAGTGAGTTGTGCTAAATTACTCGGGATCCTTCCTGAGAGCTGGTTCTGGGAGAGATCTAACGATTCGAGAGCAGCCATGTCCCCTAAAGATGAGGGGATGTGACCAGTGAGAGAGTTGTTGGAAAGGTTCAGCAAAACAAGGCCTCTTAGGTTCCCAACGGGACCTTCTGGAATCTCTCCTTCAAATCTATTACTTGACAGATCTATGAGTGTGAGAAGATAAGGGGTCCTTTCATATTTCAACTGAACACCTTTTCCACTTATTGACATTGCGTAATCATAAATAAAATATACTTCGTCGAGAACATCCGTATTTACTTCAAAATAAGTTCGCTGGTTTTCATCAACATATTTCATGGAATTCCAGATCTTTAAGTAGTTAGAGGGCAACTTACCTGAGAAACCATTGTTAGATAAGTCAATGATGCGCAAATTTGGGAACTCATGTTTAGTTGCAGGCTTCCCAATTACGCCATGAAATCCATTAGACCGCAAAATGAGAATCCTTAATTCTGGAAGTGCCCCTAACCAAGATGGGAAGATGTCACTCATCTGATTGTTTGCAAAATTAAGAACCTTTAACTGAGTACAATTCATCACCCCTCTTGGTAGCTTCCCCTGCAACTGATTATAACTAAAATCAACAATTCTCAGACTAGTTTTGCTTGGACATATTGGAGGAATATATCCATTAAAAAAATTGTTATGCAGGCCCAATAGTTCCAAAACACTAGAGTTACCCAAACATTTTGGAAGCATGCCACTGAGGTTGTTGTTGGACAACTCGAGAACTTGGAGATAATTGAAGTTGCAGAACATAGGTGAAATTTCTCCAGTATATGTGTTGTTTACGACATCATACACTCTGATTGATTCCGGTGGAATTGGCAGAGGTCCTTTTAACATGTTAAACCCAAGATTCAGAGAGATCAGATTTGTCCATGGGAGAATGCCTTGATTTTGGTCAAATCCAGTTAAAAGGTTGTTTTCGAGATCGAGTCCTGACAAAGTTTCTCTAGTTGCATTCAAGACCCATTTTGGTATTCGCCCGTGAATTTTGTTGTCAAAAAGGTCTAGGTCAGTCAATTCGGTTTGATTTTTCAAAAAATTTGGAAACTCTGTTAAGTTGCAGAAGCCCAGTCCTAGAGTTTGAAGCTTTGGAAGAGTAGCACTTGAATCATTTCTGATCTCCACAGATAACATGTTGTTCGATAAATCAAGGACCTTCAACTTTTTGAGCTTGGAAAACTGATCAAACTCAACCAACCCACTCAAGTTATTACCGGAAAGACCAAGATATTCAAGATTTTTGAGTTGAAAGAGCGACCCAGGAATTGGTCCTTGCAAAGATGGGATTTGACCTGATATTTCATTACCGGACAATTCTAGAAATTCAAGTTGTGTCAAGTTAGACACAAAAGATAGGAATTCTCCCTTTATGTTGGTATATCCAAGGTCCAAGTGGTAGAGATTGGTTAGTTTTCCAACCCAAGAAAAAGAAACAGATAGCTTGCCTTTGGAAACGTCATTAAATGAAGACATGGAAAGGTGACTGAGTTGGGTAAGGTTTCCGATTGAAGATGGAACATTGGGATGAAAATTACACGATGAGATGACAAACATAATCAAGGAGTGAAGGTTTCCGAGGGAGGTAGGCAGTTGGCCAGAGAAATTCGTGTGGGCAATGTTCAATATCTTGAGGGCATTGCTCTTGTTAAAGTTGGGAAAATAACCGGTAAGGTTTGAGTTATAGAGCACATTGAGAACTTGTAAGTTTGGTAGGTGGAAAATGCCAATTGGGAATTCCCCATTCAACTCACAACCGCGAAGTTGGAGAGATGTGAGAGAAGATGCATTGACCAAGATATCAGGCACAGTGGAGTACATCTTTACCCAAGTAAGATGAAGTTGTTTTATGGCGGTCAAGTTTTGAACCAGGCTTCTCATGTTGGCATTGGTCAGTTTCAAAGGGATATCATAATCGACTTTCTGATCATTGAAAGACAGATCAAGGGTAGACAGCTTCGATAGCTTTGAAATTTCTGATGGAATTTGGCCAGAGAACAAGGAATTTGAAAGATTGAGATATGTTAGACTCGAAAGATCATGACCAAATCTTGATGGTATTTGAGAGAAATTGAAGTGATTATCTGAGAGGTCAAGCCTCTGCAAGTGAACAAGGCGGAAGAGAGTGTTGCTGGAATTGATAGAACCATAGAGACAGCTGCTACGGAGATCAAGGCCGACAACATGGCCAAAGTCCTCATCACACTCTACACCATCCCATGAACAACAATTACTCTGATTCCCATCTCTTTCTCGCTTCCAAAATGAAACCTTCGGATAAGCAAGAGGATCTGCAGAAACAGACTTGTTAATTGCAAAGCTTTCCTTGAACTGCAGCAAGGCTGAGCACTCATCAACCTGGCCAAGTGCCTGATTCTGTACAAGTAAAAACAGTGAGTGGCATTGAGTAATAGCAAAATAAAACTACATACAGAAATAAACTTCGACCACCACGATTCCATTCCCATCGCAGCTTTGTTTTCTGATTATGGAAATGCTTATGGCTCTTACGTAATTAAGGATCGAGTAATCCACCTCCTTTTATAGACACAGCTCATGCAAAATAATCAAGGAAAATGGGGATGCTTGATGAGCGGTGATAAAGCCAAATCAATCACTCCAAGACTTAAAGTCAAGTCGTCTGCATGCGGGATTGATATTTATCAAGAGTCTTTTGTAAGGTTTACTGTATGCAAAATAATCTGGAACCAATTTAGCACTTAAACCACACCTTAATAGAAATCTGACAATTAAACAATAGAACGATTAGCGATAAGACTTACTTGAATTAGCCATAATCAAATATACAAGATGATCTTCTCCTCTCAGTATTCCAAAATGTCAAGGCTTTCAATAGGACAAGCATACAGAATCTGAACGTGTGAATATGAGAGCAGAGACCAAGCCTTTTATACAAGTTGCTTTACAATTGACTCTCCTATTAAGAGACAACTGCTAGCCAAAACGTGGAGATAATGGATGATATCCACTTCCTGAAACAGTTATTCCATTTAATCATTATCTGAATAAAAGTCTCATAATATCTTAATTTAAATATAACTCTATTTATTATTTATATGACACCTCATAATAATGAAAAAGCAAACTCACAAAACATGGAAAAACTTACATTCTCCCACATGAGTGTAGCCAATTCATCAAACAAAAAGTATCATATTGAATAATCAACAGTGATCACTGAGTTATATGAAATTATAGATGACTTTTGACAACTAACCATATTGATATAAAGAGCTGAACTTTAGAAAACTTGACACACTTAAATTGTACCAGCACTCTAAAATCACAAACTCATCATATCATAATGTAAATGTTGTAGACATGGAATAAGAAGTATGAGTCTAGGTACCATGGGACTCCCAAATTTCGTTGGTCTTAAGATGTCATGAACATCATTCAACATAACTTTGCAAAGACTTCATAAACACAACAGTAGAATCAGAGAATATTAAAATATTCAAAGGTGAAGAATTACCTTACTCCCACATTCAAAACAGATCAATCGAAGCTTGCAGACCCATTTTTGGCACTAGTCTTTGAAATGCAGTCACATGCAAAGCTTTTGTTAAAGGATCTGCTATCATGTGTAAAGTGCCAAGGTGCTCAATATCAATGACTCCATCTCTGACCTTGTCCTGAAGCGTCAAGTACTTGATATCCAACAGCCTTGAAGCATCAGACCTTTTATTGTTTTTGGCAAAGAACACAGCTGAACTATTATCACAATATAGCTTCAATGGCCTTTCTATACTCTTGACAATTTTCATACTGTGAATCAAATTCTTTAACCAAACACATTGCCTTGCAGCTTCAAAGCATCCAATATATTCAGATTCCATTGTAGACACTGATCTGGTAGTTTGCTTCTTACTTCTCCATGAAACTGCACCACCAGCTAAGATAAACATATAGCCACTTGTTGACATTCTGTCATCAACACAGCCTCCCAAATCAGCATCTGAATAGCAAACTAAATTAAGTGAATCCACATAATGATAACACAGCACATATGATTTAGTCTTTTGCAAATATCTGAGAACCTTTTTGCTTGCATTCCAATGAGCAATACCAGGATTTGATTGAAACCTTCCTAGTACACTTAGTGCAAATGCCAAGTCTGGTCTAGTACAAACTTGAGCATACATCACACTACCTACCAAGGAAGCATAAGGTTTATCTTTCATAGCCTCAATTTCAAAATCTGTCACAGGACATTGACGAGTGGAAAATTTATCACCCTTACCAATTGGAACATCACCACCACTACAACTTTCCATGTTAAACCTCTTAAGAACTCTGTCAATATAATTTTTCTGAGATAACCCCAAAACTCTTCTTGACCTGTCTCTAACAATCTCAATGCCCAAAACAAAGTGAGCCTCACCTAAATCCTTCATATCAAAACTACTAGAGAGCATACTCTTAGTATCTTGAAGCAATTGAACATTTGAACTTGCCAAGAGTATATCGTCTACATAAAGAACCAGAAAAATAAAATTGGACTTCACCATTTTCATGTAGATGCAGTTATCAAATCTGTTTTCAACAAAGCCAAATGAAGTCACAACTTGATCAAACCTTAAATACCACTGTCGAGAAGCTTGTTTAAGTCCATAAATGGATTTATTTAACTTACACACAAAGTTCTCTTTCCCCCTTTCAATAAATCCTGGTGGCTGCTTCATGAAAATATCTTCTTTGAGAAAACCATTGAGGAAAGCAGTCTTCACATCCATTTGGTGTAATTCAAGATTGAAGTGTGCTATGAGAGCCATGATAATTCTAAAAGAATCTTTGGTTGACACAGGAGAGAAAGTTTCAGAGTAATCTAAACCTTCTCTTTGTGTAAACCCCTTTGCAACTAGCCTTGCCTTCAACCTTTCAACTCTTCCTTGAGAATCCCTTTTAGTCTTGTAAATCCATTTGCAACCTATTGGTTTGACACCAGCAATAGGCTCAATCAAAGTCCAGACACCATTCTTGTCCATAGAAGCTAATTCTTCTTCCATAGCAGCTTGCCAAAGAGTTGACTGAGAATTGTCCATGGCTTCTCTATAAGAAACAGGATCATCATGATCTCCAATGTTGAATTCAACTTCCTGTAAATACACCATATAATCACTAGGAATTGCAGATCTCCTCTGTCTTTGAGATCTTCGAAGTGCAAGCTCAGAATTAGCTGGTTCTACTTGTACTTCTGGTTCTGGAATAGGCAATACATCTGCTCCTTCAACTGGTTCTTCAAATACTTGTGGCTGTGGGACATTATTTGTGACTATCTCAGATGTTGAACATGGAATTGGCACTGGAATTGACACTGAGTTTCCAGAAGATACAACTGAAGTTTTATCAATTTCTTCAAAAATATAAGAATTTTTGGATTGTGAGGAAGATGTGCTGAAATCCTCAATAAACTTAGCATTATTAGTCTCTGCAATTCTTGTATGCAAAGTAGGACAATAAAACTTAAATCCTTTAGACTTCTCAGAATAACCAACAAAGTAACAACTGGTGGTCCTCATATCAAGCTTCTTTTCTGTTGGATGATAAAGCCTAGCTTCAGATCTGCAGCCCCATGTATGAAAATGATTGAAGCTTGGTTTCCTACCTGTCCAAATCTCAAATGGTGTGGAAGGAATTGACTTACTTGGTACTCTATTCAATATGTAATTAGCTGTCTTTATGGCTTCACCCCACAAAAATTCTGGTAACTGAGAATGAGATAACATGCTTCTAACCATATCCTTCAGTGTCCTATTTCTCCTCTCTGCCACTCCATTTTGATGTGGAGTTCCAGGTGTTGTATACTGTGCTACAATACCTTGCTCTTGAAGAAAAATAGCAAAAGGACCCTTTTGTTGTCCAGCCTCTGTATGCCTGCCAAAATATTCTCCACCACGATCTGATCTTACAACTTTAATGGTTTGGTCCAACTGATTTTCAACTTCTAATTTGAAAACTTTGAAACAGTTTAACACTTGTGATTTTTCAGAAATCAAGTACAAATATGAATATCTAGAAAAATCATCTATAAAGAGAACAAAATAGAAATTTCCACATATTGTCCTTGTTGGAAATGGACCACAAACATCTGTATGTATTATCTCTAACAAGTTACTGCTTCTAGTTGAGTTTAATTTCCTTGTGTTTGTAGTTTTGCCTTTAAAACAATCAATACAAGTTTCAAAATCATTGAAATCCAAATCTGGCAATATCTGTCTTTTCATTAATCGTTCCATTCTATCCTTTGATATATGCCCTAATCTTCTATGCCAAAGCATAGAAGATCTGTCATTATTGAGCATTCTCTTAGAAACAGAATCAACAATATGGAAACATTCATGAAAATAAGTACACTGAAGCTGCCATAAGTCACCATTAAGAAAAGCATAACCAAGTAATTTATCAAACTGATTTTTGTGAAAAATACGAATACTTTCGTCATCACCAATATAAGAAAAACCATCCTTAACAAGCTTTGAAACTGAAAGTAAATTCCTTCTCATCGAAGGTACATAAAGAACATTGTTCAAGACTAAAATAAAACCAGATGACAACTCTAACTTAACACTACCAACAGACTCTACTTCTACTTTTGTTCCATTTCCAACAAAGACTTTGTAGATCTCTCTATTTTGGTCCTTCTGGCTTTTGAATCCCTGCAAGGAATTAGTGATATGAACAGTGCAACCAGTGTCAAACCACCATGAGTTTTGTGGAATAAAAACCAAATTTGTTTCAACAGTAACAAAAACATCAACAATTTGAATACCTTTCTTAATGAGCCATGCCTTAAAACCAGGGCAATCTTTTCTCACATGCTCAGCAGATTTGCAAAAGAAACATTTCTTGAAAATGTCTTTGTTAGGTTTAAGAGCAGAACTAGTGGTAGCAGTAGAGTTTTGAGCAGGCACAACAGAGTTATTAGCATGTTTCTTTGAATTGAAATATGAACCTGTTTTAGGTGCACTAGTCTTCTGATTGGGATTTCCAGATTTATTGACTGTAATTGCTTTCTTTCCTTTCCCAGCATGAACTAAATTGACAACTTCAGCTTTGCCCTTTTTCAATCTCTCCTCCTCTTGACAGCAAATAGCAATAAGTTCATTGACAGTCCAAGTCTCTTTTTGAGTATTGTAGTTGATCTTCACTTGCTCATAATCGGAAGACAAGGAATTGAGAGCCATATGAACAAGGAATTGATCAGTAATCTGCAAGTCCAGATTGTTGAGCTTGTTTGCCACATTAACAAGTTTGAGGAGATGCTCTCTCATGCTCCCAGTTCCATCAAACTTGGTTGAAGTGAGTGTAGTAAGATAGGAACTAGATTCAGCCTTATCAGACCTCTTAAACTTCTCCACCACAGCTTCCATATAATCCTTGGCAAGATCACAGCCTGGAATGCCACCTCTAATGTGCTCTTCCATTGAATTTTGTATTATAAGCAAAGACATATCATTTGCTCTCTCCCACTTCTTAAAAGCATCCTTTTCTTCTTGGCTGCTGACATCAGTCAAGGCTGCTGGCTTAGGCTCCTTAAAAGCTATGGTGAACTCAAGTAATCCCAAATTCATATCAATCTGTTGCTTCCATGTCTTGAAGTTGGTCCCATTCAGTTTCTCAATGTTAATAAGGTTTAACATATTGAAACCTGCCATTAAATATAGTAACAGAACATAAGCTTTGAAGTTCACAACAATGGTGACTAAAACGGAATCGAAATGCTTTAGTCATACTTTAGTTATAGAAACTGATCACACCTTTAGGCAAGAAATCACTCTATAAATGCAATGAACTATCAAAACAAAAATTTGCATAGACAAGCATAAAGCACAAGAATTAGTACAAATTCAACACCTTTGGGTGAGATGAAATATGACTAACCAAGTTTTCCATGACTCACTAGACATTAGTTTATATCCAAACCCAGTAGACAACTTCTTTGGAAGAAAGTCTACCTATTAATGGTTATAAACTACAAACTGAGCATCAAAATTGATTTTAAATAGTAAAGGATCAAATAAACCACTTTGGCAGTTTACCCATCCAATCCCAAAATCAACCCAGTATAATAATCTTGTTAATTGAATTAAATCAACAAAATTCATCAAAAAACCATTAGACAAATCAAATGAGACTGAATTTGATTCCTAATGTTTACTGATCGAATTGAATAATCAGTAGTAGCAGCACAAGTGCATCGAAATATAACGATATAACATTCATAAGGATAATCATTAACGCAGCGGAAAAAATAAAAAACAATAGACAAGGATAATCATAAATGATACAATTTTGATTAACTTTAACCAAAGTAGATGAGTTTAAGGCTTAATTGATTGCTCTGATACCACATGTAAGGTTTACTGTATGCAAAATAATCTGGAACCAATTTAGCACTTAAACCACACCTTAATAGAAATCTGACAATTAAACAATAGAACGATTAGCGATAAGACTTACTTGAATTAGCCATAATCAAATATACAAGATGATCTTCTCCTCTCAGTATTCCAAAATGTCAAGGCTTTCAATAGGACAAGCATACAGAATCTGAACGTGTGAATATGAGAGCAGAGACCAAGCCTTTTATACAAGTTGCTTTACAATTGACTCTCCTATTAAGAGACAACTGCTAGCCAAAACGTGGAGATAATGGATGATATCCACTTCCTGAAACAGTTATTCCATTTAATCATTATCTGAATAAAAGTCTCATAATATCTTAATTTAAATATAACTCTATTTATTATTTATATGACACCTCATAATAATGAAAAAGCAAACTCACAAAACATGGAAAAACTTACATCTTTTGCATGTAACCACAAACATTGCTGTCCAAATGTGTTGCATGTAACCACAAACATTGATATTTATCTGCTATAATTATTAAAAGTAGTGACATAATCGAACACGATCGCTTTGAACATAATTTGTGAACCCAAATGTGTTGCCTGCAGCCTGCTGAGGAGGGCATTTCCCTCCTCCACTCTCCTTTATTTCCATTTTATTTTTTTAGGTTAGTGAAAAAAATCTTGTGCTGACTTGGTCTGAGTCATGTCAATTTGGCATCTTTGTTTGAAATATGTCCAGTGGTGGTTCGACATTGGAGGGCGGACAAGGCCCAAAATTTTCCAACCACAAAAAGACGTATCTTTATCCCAACCCAAATAATAATAATAAATTTTTTTAAAAAACGTTATAACTGCCCAGTTGATCTCTCCTATTCTCAACCTTTTGGCATCAACTTTTCTGCATTTGAGGATATGGTTAATTACATCCTCTAACTAAGAGCATCTCCGACCGATATGTCAAAAGTGTCACATAGATATTTAACGGCTAAAAATAACATTTCACATCACTCCAACCGAATTGTCAAAGCTGATGTGGAATGAAGGCTGGAGGTTCAGATGTTATTTTTGACATCCCAAAAGCAAGATGTCAAATGAATATTTTATTATTTTTTAAAGACAGTTGGCTATAACTTTCATTTATTATTTACCTTTTTTATTTTTTCCTTTTTTCTCTTTCCAGTTTATTTCCTACCGTTGAACAATTGTTTTTTCCTTCGCGGTGATGGCTTCAACAAAGATGAGGATCGTCTTCTTTTTAGTGCATGGTTAAACACTAGTATGGATGCTATACATGGAAATGAGCAAAAACATCAAACTTTTTGGGCACGAATTGGGGAATATTACAACCAAAATAAGTGGTTCGAAAGTAGTAGAACTGACCGAATGCTATCTCAACGGTGGCAAAAAATTCAAAAGGAGGTCAATAGATTTTCTGGATGTATTGCCACTATAAATGAGAGAAATAAGAGTGGCAAAACTGAGCAAGATAAGGTAAATTTAAATGGTATTAGTGTATTTAATTATTAAATTTATTCTCATGTGGAGTTTTGTTTTGTTTTTTTAACCTTTAGATTGCGGATGCGAAGGCTACATATGAAGCAATATACAAAGCAAAGTTCAACCTTGATCATGCTTGGATTTTAATCAAAAATATAAAAATTATATTCTAAAAAGTAGTAAATAAATCAACACTGAAATGTAATAAAATAATAATTTAATTTGACATATCGAGTGGAGTGTAAAACTGTGTGAATGTCAAATTGCCACATCAGCCATCAAATTTAAATTTGATGTTTGGTATTTGACATCTCCCTTGGAGGCTCTAATGTATCTTTTTATATTTATTAATAAAATTAACTTGTGTAGTTGAGTTTAGCATGTAAGTTTGCCTAATTATTTTTGAAATCATGGATCCACCACTAAATCTACCTCATGTTCTACATTTTCTTCGAGGCTAAATGAGTGGTTTATTATTTGGGCATATCAATTGTTTTAGAAATTTAGTTCTTTTGGGTTTTGTGAGTTTGGCTTTGGATCATGTATTTTTAAGAACTTTTCCTATTAAGAGGGGCAATAACATATTAAACTCACACACACTATACGGATGCTATGACTCAAACCCAAAACCTTTCTTAGAGAGAGCATTTGCTCCAAACCACTTTAATAGCGGGTCCTTTGCTCGATCATGCTTAATTTTAGTGATGTAGTCTATGCGACTTTTATTCCTTTTTAATAGTACAAGCTATAGTTTCACACACACACAAACACACACACAAATATGATGGCATGGGGGTTCGAACCTGAAGCCTTAGGTCTGCAAATTAAGACCTTTTTCACTAAGCTAGACCCTGTTGACGACTTTTATTCCTTTTTTTTTTTGTTTTGCTGGTTTTGTAGTCTTTTATAGTTTGGTGTTTTTATTGTCTTGTAAGGTTGAGATATGTTAGACTCGAAAGATCATGACCAAATCTTGATGGTATTTGAGAGAAATTGAAGTGATTATCTGAGAGGTCAAGCCTCTGCAAGTGAACAAGGCGGAAGAGAGTGTTGCTGGAATTGATAGAACCATGGAGACAGCTGCTATGGAGGTCAAGACCAATAACATGGCCAGACTCCTCATCACATTCAACACCATCCCATGAACAACAATTACTCCAATTCTCATCTCCTTCTCGCGTCCATAATGCAACCTTTGGGTAAGCAAAAGGATAGTCAGAAACAGTCTGTTTGATCGCAAAGCTTTTCTTGAATTGCAACAAGGCAGAGCACTCATCAACCTGGCCAAGTGTCCGAGTCTGCAGAAATAAAAAACAGTGAGTAGCAATGAGTGACAGAAAAATAGAACTAAAACACTCACAATCCACTACTACAAAAATGGAAAAAGACGACCAGAAAAAGACGACGGCATAACATAAAACCGTCGTTGTATTTAAATCGACGACGGTATAAAAAAAAACCGTCGTGGATAAGTGATTTACTGTTCAATATTTTTAAAAGACGACGCATACAAATAAAAAACTGTCGTTTTTAAAAAAGGATTTCTTCATAGTTAAAATCTGACCAAAAAACAACGACAGCAGGTATGAATACACTGACGTAGAAAATAAAGACGACAGTTCACCAAAAAACCTGCCGTGTTAACTCCTAACTAAACACGACCAACTGTTCTTAATCCACGTCGTATAATATAGTGGAATCAACGTCTGTATACTACGACGGTGCATTCTCTGTAAACCGCCGACTTATTATTTTGGAGTATACTACGACGGTACCTACAACACTACTGTCGTTTTTATTTACCACGTCCTAAGTTCAAATTACCGTCGTATTTTTTCAATTTATACGTCTGCCCTCTCTGTAAACCGCCGTCTTATGTTTATAGCTTTTTAAAATTAATTAATTTTTCTTTTATTTTGGTAATATCTTTCTTAACACAAAACAAAATTTAATTCTCAATCCTCAACAACATTTTCATCTTAAAAGGCAAATCTCTTCGTGTTAAATATTTACACAATATATGAACACAAATTTGGCAAATACATGTTCAACTGTTTCTTCCTCTCATATGCAAGCAGGGCCCTCTCCTTCCTCTTGTTCTCAAGCTCCTGCACAGCCTCGATTCCTGAAAATCAAAATCAACAAAGTGTGAACCCTCACTCCTCGATTCCTGGTTACATTGTAGTCCCCTTTTCCACAGTGATCAACTTCAAAACTCCTGTGTAGCAAGGTGGAACCAGCCTTAGAACCTGTTGTGGGTTGTGCCTTTGGGGTGAAGCTGGGAGTGGGCTTGAGGTTCAGAATGAATAGACACCACCTACTCATTCTGAACCTCAAGCCCACTCCCAGCTACAGCCACCACCTGAGTCCGTCTCTGAGAGCATCAGGAACACCCATGCGGGTTCTCAAGCTGGTTTCACCCTTGCTACACAGGAGGATGTAGCAAACCCATGCTTGGTCTTGTGAGGAATCATTCTGCAACCCTAATTGAAAACTGAGAGTTAAAAAACGCGTGAAAAAATCATATTTAAACAAATTATCGAAGTACAACATCGGTTCTAATTTACATAGCGACGTCATATTTTAATAATCAACGTCAGTTTAGATAAACAAGCGCCGTTATAACTACATCGGAAATCCAAAAGTCATTTGACGCGTATTAAAAATAGAACGACGTCGTTTTCAGAAACCCCAAGTAACCACATCGATTTCGTAAAATACACGGTCGTTCTATTTCTAAGTACAACGTCCGTTAAAATAAAAAAAGCGCCGTCATAATTGCATCGGAAATCCAAAAGTCATTTGGCGCGTATTAAAAAGAGAACGACGTCGTTTTCAGAACACCAAAGTAACCACGTCGGTTTATTAAAATACACAGTCGTTCAATTTATAAGTACAACGTCTGTTCATAGGAACAAAGCGCCGTCATAACCCCATCGGAATTCCAAAAGTCTTTCGTCAGTTGTGATAACCACGTCCGTTATGAATTATATACCGTCGTTATAACTAAATAATACGGCGGTATCCATAACTCTACTGTCGCATAATTGTGCTAACCACGACGGTTTGTTAAATTAACGACGTACAAATTTTATGCGATTATTCGTCTATCATTACCAGAATGAACTCTGTTCCTCATCATAATCGAACCAGAATGAACAAAGGCAATGTTTTAGAAGTGGATGATGTGCCAATTACTCTCACAAGGAGTTTGAGGGCAAGAAGCTTGTCTCAGCCGCCAAGGAAGGTCTCAAGCTTGATGAGAGTGAAGACGAGGCAAAGAAGAAGGAAGAGTTGAAGGAGAAGTTTGAGGGACTCTGCAAGGTTGTGAAGGATGTTTTGGGTGACAGAGTGGAGATGTTTTGGGTGACACCGTGCTGGACTGCCAACATGGAAAGAATCATGAAGGCTCAGGCCTTGAGGGATAACAGAGCGGCTGGGTACATGTCGAGCAAGAAGACCATGGAGATAAAAAAACTCCTCGATTCCCATTTTCATCAAAATCAACTGTTTCTTCAAAACTCCTGTGTAGCAAGGGTGGAACCAGACTTAGAACTTGTTGTGGGTTGTGCCCTCGTATGCCTTCAAACGGGCAAGTGCGGCTGCAAACCCATGCAGGTTCTAAGGCTGGTTCCACCCTTGCTACACTGAAAAATGAAAGCGAGGTGAGACAGAGAGGTGATGTGCCTCCAGAGAGGTGAGAAAAAGTTGAAACCCTAATTGAAAAATGAAGAGGACAGAAAGACAGAAAACCCATTATTTATAAACAAATCTTTTATACCACGTCGGTTGTTTTACATTATAGATGTTTATATATAACATACACGTCATTTAAATTTTCAAATAAGGTCGTATAAATTATTTAACAACGACGTTATAATTTTTTGGAAAATTAATTTATAGTGTAATAAAAACGACGTGGAATTAATTTTTCACGTCGGTATGAGTAATTAAAACGACGTGGTATTATTGAATATAAGGTCGTTGGGTAAATTGGAAAATGACGATTCATCTTTTTTGAAAAAACATTTGTCGTGTAATTCGTTTTAAAAACGTCGTTTCATTAAAACATACCGTCGTGTAAAATAATATTATAGGGCAGTGTTAACAATAGCGCCGTATAATGTGTCATACTAGGGCGCATACTATTAATAGCGTCGTCTTTATGAAACGGTTTTTTATTATTTTAAACTTTTCGCCTTCCTGACCCATACTTGCACTGTTTCCAAACCCGAGAAAAACTTTCAAGCTTCTCTCATTTTTCATTCTCCAAGAACTGTTTCAAACTTTCAAGCTTATCTCCTCTTCGTCTTCATCTCTGAACTGAAACACCAAACTCCAGAAGAAAGCTTTCATCGCAAGCAAAGGGTAAGCATTTCTGAAAGGATTTTTGTTCCTGTTTTGCATGCGCATATCATTTTCGTTTTTTTAAATCTTTTTACATTTTTTCTTTCCAAGTTTGATAAAATTTGCAGACAAAGACGAAAAGTTTCCAAGTTTGAACACTACTCTGGTTCTTTTACTTCAACTAAATAAGACGACGGTGGCTTGTTATTTACGTGGTTAGATATATAGACACTACAAGAAAATGGGCTTTAGTTGACACTTCATAGTTGACGCTTTTTGCAAAACCATCACCTCTTCTATGAAGCTTTGACGCTTTTTAAAAAGCGTCAACTACACAGCATGTTTTCATGACGTTTTACCTGAAACGTCAAGTATGTATCACATTCCTTGACATTTTTATAAAGAGCGTCAACTCTATATCACTTTTCCCTGACATTTGAGAAACAACGTCAATTAAAACCCTTATATATCTGACACTTTAAAAAATAAAAGTAAAAACCGTCAAGAAAACATACTAGTATTAGAACCAAAAAAAAAAGGGAATAAAAAAAGAGAGAAAGCTGGTAGGTTTCTCTTTCAGATCCCAAATTCACTAACTGTGTTAGGGTAGGATTATTTTTTAGATTTCACCCTCGCGCTCGCCTCACTGTCTCTATTTGCAGCTCTCTCTTCTCCATAGTTCACGCTCTCTCTCTTCTCCATAGCTCTCCCTTCGTTTCATCTCTGTAGTTCCATGGTCTCTCAATCTCCTTTCCAGACTTCGTTTCAAAACCAAACTTAAATACCCAAAATCTCAGCCACAATCGCGCCCCTTTGCTCGCCTCAAATCTCACTGTCTCCATCCACAAATCGCCCCTTTGATTTGCCAAACTCTTATTGTCTGCATCCACAAATCGCCAGTTTGCTCTCCCTAACTCTCATTGTCTGCTCCTCTTTCCTTATCTCAATTCCAGAACTAAACCCTAAAAACTCTCATCCCCAATTTACAAAAAACTCAAATTCACCTTACTGTCTCACACTTTTATTATCACCTAGGACAAGGCGACAAGTGATTGATGATGAGAACCCCCAATTTGTTTCGTATAGTTCGCACCGAATGGCAAATACATTCTTGCACTTTGGATGATACTTTGGTAAGCCCATTTTTTCCTTTTTCTTTTTAATTATGTTTATTGGGTTGTATTTGAGTGGCTTTCACTGCGAATGCTCACTTCAACATATAAAATTGAGCTCTTAAAAAGTCATGGGTTGGTTAAAGCTAAAAGGAATAAATTTATGTTTTTGAATTTTAGGTTTAGGAGAGGAAAGTAAAAGCTGAGTAATTGCGTATTTTATCAGCTATTTTGATTAGCTTCATATAAAGTCTTGTCCAGACTCTGGGTATTTGTAACTCTTGAACTTTGTAAGTTGGGACTGAAAAACTGATGTTGGAAAGGGATCTTAACAATTAAATTTTTTTGAATGTTAAAGCAAGCACTATAAAAAAAATTGATTATTTGCATCAGATTTGTTGTTTCAAGCAAGGACTATAGAAATATGATGATTATTATTATTATTTTGTTTTTGTTGTTAGTGTAATGAAAATGATCCAGATTCATACACTGGGACAACTCTAATTTGGCCAAATCCCTACACTCTATCAATTTTATTATTTTAGTTTCTTCATATTTTCAATTATTATAATGCTTAGATAATCCGACACTTCAGCATGACTACGAATTTCTCTTACAAGCCACATGGCTAGAACTTGTTTCATCAATTTACATTTTGATGGCAGGAAAATCAGTTACTTGATCTTCTGGTCCTATTCATACAATCAAGGGTTTACTTCTTGATGGATTAATTCAATTAATTTAGTTATGTTATTTTTTTAAAGAATTTAGAGGCATTGGTATCTTGCTTTATTCAAAGTAGGTATGACTTCGAAGATAAATTTGTGACTTCTGTATGTGTAGGGTTAAGTGGAAAGCCTTATGGAGATACTGGAGTGCATCCTCAACCAGGGCAGCTGCATGAGCCTTTGGAATTGAGGCCAGGAAGGGGAGTTATCTGCTTTGTGAGTATCACTCATCTTGCAGCCCATTTCTTCTTAATGCTTTTTAAGGTCATCTTGATTCGCATATATTTCCATTGTTTTGGGTTTCTTTTCATATATATTTCTACTGTATTGTGTAGCAGTTCTTAGCTCAAAGAATATGCTACCTTGTCAATTTCATCCCATTGGGTGTTGTTTGGTAATATTTAATTTTCTTTTAAACCAGAGAAGTTTCTTAATAAATTATTGCTTATTTTTCAGAGACTTGAACTTCCTCTGCTCAGCTGTTACTCCTCATTTTCCTATTATTTAGGCTCTGAGTTTTTCAAATTTTATTTTGAGTTTAGTTCTCTAACTTAGGTTGTGATGTGTGCATGTTCTGTTTTATAAAATCTAGATAGACCAATCTAGATAGTTCTCTAACTTAATTTAAATTGTTTTTCTTACTTCATTTAACTTTTAAGCATGCAGATGCTAGCATGACTTTTATTTTTTTTCAATAGACTGATTCTCTTCCCACATATAGAATGCTCTCTAGGTAGTTCAACCCACTTGGTGACACTTACTTTGCTTGAGAAATTTCGTACTTCATAATTTACTGAAAAATTATTAGCAACATGATAGTACTAACATGTGAAATGGCTATATAGACACATAAGAAGATATTTGTCTATTTATATACTCTTCTTTATGGATGATTCTAGGACTTATAAGTTTTGTGAAGTACTCGTAATATGTGTTTTAACTTGAGTAGGAATTTATTTCCATGCCACAAGAATTGTCCATCAAATTCTCATAGGTTTGTCAATAGCACTAGCATGCACATATAGACAATAGCACTAGCATGCACATATAGACACTACAAGAACTTTGTTTCTTAATTTTGTTTCCTAAAGATTTGTTGGCATTGTGCAGATGAATAACAAGTTCCATTTTGGAAGCCCATACATCAGTTGGTTAAGCTAGTCTCTCTGCCCTCTATATCTCCTTTTTCTTTTTTACAATTCATATTCTACTTTCTGTTTTCAACCAGTAAAAATTGATTTTAGACATGGGCTAGCCATGGGCTTCTAAATTATGTGCAGAAAATGGTTGCATTTATAGAATACCCATGGGCTTCTAGTCACTGGGTAGTTGTTGATTTGGCATTGTATATTACTCTTGGACTAGTTGTTGATTTGGTTTAGACTTGGTTTAATTATCAGAGTGGTTGTTGGTTCACCAAAAAGATTTGGCTTAGTTTAATTATGCTTGGCATTTGAGGACCCAATGCTTGCTTTTATGGGTTATACATTTTATTGATCGTTTCATAATGCTAATTATGAACGTTTAGTTTCGTTGTGCATTTAAGAGTACACATTTTGCATATGTAATTTGAAAGTTTGTCGCTGAAATTTCTGAGAATTTGAAACTAGATTAAGCACACATTCCACGAAGTTCGTATATTTTCTTCTAGCAAGTCTGTCTATTAACCCCCCTTATCTGAAATTAATTGTTAAAAGTTCTGATTCATCTTTAATCATTATCTTACCCTTGTTGAATAACACTCCGCTTTCTAATTTTTATTTGAAGTTTGAGGTTTCAATTTCAATCGTGGGCTCTGATTTTACAGATTTTGTTTGTCAATTCAGTTTGGACAAAGCATATGCAACAAGGTAAGCATTTTTTATGTTAATTTTGAACTAGGTTCTAATTTGATTTCATTTACTAGGCTATCATTCAATACTTTTGATCTTAGAACTTCTTTGGTTGATATTATCTTTGTTAACTTCACAGTATCTTAAATATCTAAGAATGTGTATGTTTAACTATGACGTTAGAGTGAGGACTTAACAGGTTCGTAATCTCATCACTATATATATATTATTAAAAATTAGAGATTATTTAAGGCTTCATCTATTATCAGAATTCTGTTTACTTTTAGTTCCATGTGCATTAATTAACTCTTTAATTCATATGTTTACATCTTAGCAGATTGATGTGATTAGTGCGGCTCATACCACAAAGGCAATTTTATGCTCATCAAGTGCTAAGGAATGTCAAGCTTCCAAGTGACAAGTTCTACATAGTTTGAGACTTACTGGACATTAGATCATTTGGTTCATTTCCATTTGTTTATATGTTTTTAATATCATTTGCCTATATAGTTGACATGTTATAACATTTTTGTAGTGCTGAATATTTATATATATATAAATTTTATTTTAGTGGATGTGAGATCTGAGTTTGTTATTTTATATAATTATTTAGCAATTTAATTATTTCTTTGCAATTAAATTTTTTTTTTGGACAGTTATACTATTGTTGACGGCTAAAAACCATCAAGAAACAACTCTTAAGTTTATAAAAAAAAAATTGTTGATACTTAAAAAGCGTCAAGAGAACATAGTTTCTTGATGGTTTTGTGACATTTCATAACCGTCAGGAAATGTTAAACATTGACGGATAATAAGCGTCAAGAAAGGGGGTTAACTTTTGCTGACACTGGTATTCCTGACGCTTTTTGAACCGTCAGGAAATGGCTAACGTGACGCTTTTTAAGTGTCAACAAAGGGTGTTTTTCTTGTAGTGAGACCACGACGGTTCGCCAGTCACCCTAGCGTCGTGTGAAAGTGTTCTTCGTTGTTTTTTAAAATGAGATCCTTTTTTTGTTTTTGATTTTTAAGGATATATTCATCGCATGTTTGATTTCTCTGAACAATGGTTTTTGTTTCGAAAATCTTTTTAATTATTTTTCTGCTGAAAATATTTTACGTTGTTCCTAATGTGTTTGTGGTATAGACGACGGTATATTAATATTTACGTCGTTTTATTTTAATACCACGGCGATTTTTATTATTAACGTCGTTGTAATATTTAATACTCTCTTTTTTGATTATATCATAAGACGTCGGTTGTTTATTATTGACGTCGTCGTAATATTTTATCACGTCGGTTATTAATTACCGTCGTTTAAATTTATTATTACGTCGTTTGTTTTGTTCTTACGTCGTTTGAAATATTATAATACGTCGTATTTTATAAATAATCGTCGTGGTTTTTCTTAATTTCACTGATAAATTTTCACTTGCAGGTTTTATTTGTTTGTAACCATGGTTTCTCAATCCCAAACTAAGGAGTCTGGCTTGAAAAAAAATGAATCCTCGAAGAGGGAGCTTAGTGTTGTGAATCCTCAAACCAAGTCCTCGAAGAAGATGAAGTTTGTTTCATCTTCTGAGACAGAACCAGGCAGCACGGCAACTATTTCTGAGGAGCCAAAGTCAGGTCGGGGTATGAGCACAATGCCCCGTGTTGTGCAGAGAAAAATTCAGAAAATCAAGCCTGTTGTTGAGTACAATGAAGAAGGGAAACCATATGGCCGTGCACATAATGAGATGCAGTCCTACATTGGTGTGTTGGCACGCTCCAGAGTCCCACTTGTGGACAAGAAATGGGTTCAAATATCCAAGGATATAAAAGAGCAGATTTGGGAAGCCGTTGACATGGCTTTTGTGGTTGGTAAAGGGGGCAAGCAAATGGTGCTATCTTCTGCCGCCAAGAAATGGAAGGATTTCAAGTCTACACTAACGAGGTTTCATATCCTTCCATTCATCAAGGAGCAGGATAGATTAAGGCAGCCCCCTGAAACATACAAATTCTTAGAGAAAGCTCAATGGGATGCCTTTGTAGCTTCAAGGTTGTCTGAAAAATTTGGGGCTGTGCATGAAGAACAATCACAGAGGAGGGAGAAACTCGAGTACAATCATCGATTGTTTCGAAAAGGATATGTTGGTTTTAAGGAGGACTTGAAGGAAATCATGCCTGGGGTAGATATTGATCGATCTACCTTATGGAAAAAAGCAAGAGAAGACAAACATGGTAACATCCCGGATCCAAAGACTGCAGAGAAAGCAAAATTAATTGTAAGCCTACTCACTCTGTTTTAAAATTTTTATTACGTCTGCTGTTATATTTTTGCGTCGTGTGAAAAGTTTTACTACGTCGAAATATTTTAAAACGCGTCGTTAAAGGTCTGAATCTGGAATCCATGCTCTGTTTTTTGTAATTATATCATAAGACGTCGGTGGTTTATTATTGACGTCGTTTAATAAATTAATAACGTCGGTATTTAGTTAGCGTCGTCTTAAATACTATATTACGTCGATTGTTATGTTATTGAGTCGTGCGAAATATTATATTACGTCGATTTTTTATAAATAACCGTCGTTTGTTTTCTTATTCTGACTTTTTATTATGTCTTTTTGTTAGGATGATTTGCAAAAGCAAGTCTCTGAAGGCACTCTTTCTCTGTCAGGAACCAATGATGTTTTGACAATGGCTTTGGGTCCCGAGCATCCAGGAAGAGTTAGAGGGGTAGGGGCTGGGGTTTCCCCTAAGCAATACTTCAATTTACCTAGACAACAGAAGGTAAAGTTTGCCGATCAATTGAAGGAAAGTGTAAGACTTGTCCTTCAAGAAGAGACTTTGAAAATGGAGGCTAGATCAAGGGAAGAGAGTTTAAAGATGGAGGCTAGGACCAAGCAATTGGTAGAAGCTGAGAGGGAAAATTTGCTGAGTCAGCTTTCCAAACTCATCCCCAATTTTGATCAAAGCATGCTGAAACTGAATACAATGTCCCAAATCCAAGGGCAAAGTCCTAAAAATCCAATGTCGGACAAAGCAAGCTGCTCAGGGGCACTTGATGTTAGAGCCCTTCAATTTGAGGAGGATACTGCCAAGAATGGGGAAAAGCAGGAAGAAATGGTAACGTTTTTTAACTTTGAACTCTCTGTTTCTCTGTTTATATTTACCGTCGTGTTAAAGTTATACCACGACGCTCTTGTATTAAACCGCCTTCTGTTAACGTTTACCACGACGGTGAATTTATTTGTTTTTAATTTTTGTACACTGTCATTTATATATTTCTTTATTTCTTAAAATAGAAATCCGGGGAAGTAGAAAAGACAGTAGAAGGAAAGATACTTGAGATAGTTGAACAGGTAAATTCTCATAACTTAGCCTTTTTCATTTTTTTTTTCAATTCTCATTACCGTCGTAATTCTTTATTTAACGTCGTTTAATGAATTTTACACGTCTGTAATTATTACATACCGTCGTCTGTTGTTGAGTACCACGACGGTTTATTTTAATTTTTTACTTTTTGTACAATGTCATATATATTTCTTTATTACTTAAAACAGCAATCTGGCGATGTAGAAAAGATAGTAGAAAATATAGAGGAAAAGAAAGATGAAATGGTAAATTCTCATGACTTTGCCTTTTTAATTTGTTTTTCAATTTTCAGACGTCTATATTTTCTTTAAACCGTCGTTTGTTTTAAATTTCCACGGCAGTTTTTATTTAATTGAATGATTAAATTGTTGTACAAGTTTACATAACGTCGTAGTATATGAAATACCACGACGTTTATTATTTACCGTCGTGTAATTAAATATAGACGTCTGTAATTATGTAATAACGTCGTTTGTTTTTCAGTACCACGACGATTTAATTTAATTTTACTTTTTCATTTTTTTTTACTTTTTGTACAATGTATTATATATATTTCTTTATTTCTTATAACAGAAATCTGGGGATGTAGAAAAGATTGAAGAAAAGAAAGATGAAAAGGTAAGTTCTCATACCGTCGTTTGTTTTATTTTCTTTAAACCGTCGTTCATTTATATCTCTTTATTTATTATAACAGCAATCCAGTGTTGGAGAAGAGAAAATTGAAAAGGTAAATTCATTAATTATGAATTTTGCATTTGAATTAGACGTCGGTTTTATTTCAACGTCATAATAAGTATTCATTACGACGGTATTTTTGTACCGTCGTGTAACTCATTTTAAGACGATGTTTATTATTTAAAACGTCGTTGTTATTTATTTACCACGTCACTTTATGTTGCTTTATTTGTTCAAACAGAGTACTGAAGTACCAGATTATTCAAAGCTGGAGTTGCCATCTTCTTTACAATCCCTTTGTAGTTATGTTGAATCGACACTAAAGCCTCAGGAGAAGGCTATGTCCTTTACTATTGAGAAGGAGGTGTTTGGCATAGATCGTAACACCTTCGTCTTGCATGAAGATATTACCCAATTTGCTGGTATGGAAGAAATTGGGGCTACTGTCGTTGCAGTATATATGAGGTTTGTCCTTATCAAATATTCATTTGACACTCTCCTTTATGTTTAAAAAAAAAACACTCATGGTTTCAATTCATATATTTAGGTGCCTATTTGATCATCTGAAAGCTGCAAATATGGTGAATATGGTTGGCTTTATCGACCCTGCTGCAGTTAGTGCCGACGCTGGTTCATTAACTGACAGATCACGTCTCGTAGCCAATCGACTTCAAAAAACAGATGGTGAACAGATTTTCATGATGCCTTACAATCCAGGGTTAGTCTCCAAACAAAAAACAGGATTTTGTTTGTATGATGCTCTGCATATAAAACTATATTTAACCTTTATATTTATTTTGTGCAGCCGTCATTGGGTCTTGATCATTGTGAGAGCAAAGAAGGAGACCGTCTATTTTCTGGATCCACTGCCTGGAAATCGTGTTGTGGATGAGGACGGGAAAAACATAGTGAACTCTGCTCTAAAAATGTATAATACACACATAGGCAGAGTAGGCCGTAAAACACCTCTTTGGAAAACTCTGCCCGGCACTCCAAAGCAACCAAGCAGTGTAGAATGTGGGTATTATGTCATGCGCTTTATGAGAGACATCATAAAGGATACTTCCCTGGATTTTGAGAGGACGGTAAGAAGAAAATTTCGAAATCCTTATTTTTTATGTCGGTTTTTATATTATCAACGACGGTAGATTAAAAATACCGTCGTTGAATATATATCCTACGTCGGTAAATAAATAATAGCGTCGTCGGTGATATTAATCTTTGTTTATGGACTGCAGTTTGCCAAAGGAAAGAATCAAGCGCCATACCCCCAAGCTGCCATTGACGAAGTTAGGAAAGAATGGGCAGAGTTTGTGTGTGTTCATATGGAGTAGAGGAATTTTAGCATACTTAAACATTTTTATAAAATGCACAAATTTTTTTAGAATTAGACAAGTTTTTGTACAAAATTGGTTAGAATTAGCAAGTTTTTGTTGACGTCAACGTCCCTGTAAATTTGTTGAGGTTTTCATGTTGTTAAAAACCCAAGATCATTCTGAAACAAATTTGTTGAGGTTTTCATGTTGTGAAAAACCATAGTTTCTTCAAAAAGACGTTGCAGACACATAACAACGTCACATTTTTTAAAAAGCGACGTAAAAGGTTGTTCAAACGACCCTCTTGGTTCTATAGACGACGTTGTTTTCTTCATATTAGACTGCGAGAAGTAAGAGTTTTGGTCGTGGAAAATGGTTTGTACGTCGTTTTATGTGTAAAAATGGCCATGGTTTATAATTTAAACGACGTTTTGTTTTAAAATTAAGTCGTTTATAATAATTTAAAACGTCGTTAATTTATTAACGCCGACGTGGTTTGTGGGTTTTATTAATAATATTTTATTCCATTTAACTCAAATATTCATAATAAATTTAAAATAAATCCAAAAAATGCAACGTCAACTCCTATGAAGTCATTGTGATATTTTCTTCCCCCTTAAGCTTTAAAAAATTAAGTTTGAGTTATAAAAATTTAAAATTACCACCAAAAAGAAAAATGTTTTCATGAGTCACAACATCACTTATACTTTAATGGTTTAGGGTTTAGGGTTTAGGGGGATAAAGGTTTATTTTTGGGGTTTAGGGTTTATGGTTAATATATATTAGGCCCTAAAACCATAAATCCTTTTCTACAATTATTTAAACATATATATATATATATAATTTAGGTTTATATTTTATGGTTTAGGGTTTAGGGTTTAGGGTTTAGGGTTTAGGGTATGGATGTCATATTTAACGACGGTGTTTTTGTTTTCCGTCGATGATTTACGAAGAGCGCATTTCTAAACCGTGGTTTGTTTAAAATGACGTTGTACACAAATAACAACGTCATATTTTTTAAAAACGCGACGTAAATGGTTGTTCAAACGACGCTATTAATTATAGAGACGGCGTTGTTTGATTGACATTAGACGGCGAGATGTTAAGATAGTAGGTCGTGGAAAATTGTTTGTACGTCGTTTTAGTTGTAAAAATGGCCATGGTTTGAACTCTAAACGACGTTTGTTGTTAAATTTAAGTCGTTTATATTAGTTAAAACGTCGTTAATTTATTAACGACGACGTGGTTTGTGGGTTTTATTAATAATATTTTATTCTATTTAATTCGAAATATTCATAATAAATTTAAAATAAATCCAAAAAATGCAACGTCAACTCCTATGAAGTCATTGCAATATTTTCTTCCCCCTTAAGCTTTAAAAAATTAAGTTTGAGTTATACAAATTTAAAATTACCACCAAAAATTAAAATGTTATCATGAGTCACAACTCACTTATACTTTAATGGTTTAGGGTTTAGGGTTTAGGGTTTATATAAATTTAGAAAAGGGATTAGGGTTTAGGGTTTAGGGTTTTATGGACGAGATATTTTAGGCCATAAAACCCTAATCCCTTTTGAAAAATTATTTGTAAAAACAATATATATAATTTAGGTTTTATTTATTAGGGTTTAGGGCATATTTCTTTATGTTGAACTTTTAACGACGGTAGTTTGGTTTTGTGTCGTAAGTATATTTACAACGACGTTATTTTTAAAATAAGCGTCATGTTTAGGGTGAACCTTTAACGACGATTATGTTTTTGTTTCCGTCGATGTTTTTTAAAAAGCGCGCTTTCTAAAAATTTCAGCTCGACCTAAAATTTTCATATTTCGCTCTAACTCTTATACAAGTTGACCATAGTCTGTGTCCTAAAACATTTCGCTCCGCTCTCTCACTTCAAAGTTAGTCTCTCCGTCGAATCCAAGTTGGCCAAGTTTACAACTCCGTCGAATCCAAGTTGGCCATAAGCTGTGAGCTCTGCCTACCTGTAAGTGCAAACCCTAATCTCATGCTTGTAAATTCATTGAATGATATTCAGTTCTGTGGTAAAGGGTTTTGTGATTTTTTAATGTTGTCGACGGTATGGGTTAATGGATTTAATGTTTAATGTTTTCATGAATCGGGTTTAGGGTTTAATCTTGTCGGATCTTTTAATACTCTCTGTTATTATGAATCGGGAATGGATTTAATGTTTTCATGCGTAGTATATGTTGGTTTCGTGCTTAGTATTAATGTATATGTTGTGTTCTTAATACCCTACATAAAAATTAATGTATATGTTGTGTTCTGAATATATTCTGGGTTCTTGAAAATAAACTGGGATTTCGAAATCCTTTTTATGCATACGACGACGGTTTTTTTAACAAACCGTCGTCTATAAAAATATACCACGACGCTTGTTTTAACTACCGTCGTGGTTCAAGTTCGCTGGCGTCTGTTTCTTGCTAGCATTAGACGACGTTTTTTTAAAACCCGTCGTCTATATATGTGTAATACGTCTGTTGTTGTTTAAAAACCGTCGTCTGTATACTATATTATTTGCTATTAAAACCTTATATAATCTGCTATAGTGATAGTCATTGCTTGTCTTTTCACCTTATTATAGATAATAGGATATAGTGTCCAAGATGGATAAGTCATGGATGCACTCGGATAGAAGATCGAAGGCATATGAGTTAGGGGTGGAAGCATTTTTGCAATTTTCTGTGGAAAATCTTCTAACTACAACGCATATCCGTTGTCCATGTGTTAAATGTGCGAATTTGAAATTATTTGGGGTTGGAATTATAAGGGATCACTTATACTTTAATGGAGTTGACCAAAGCTATAAGAATTGGACATTTCATGGAGAACCTTGGGAACCAATTGCAACTAGTAATGCTAGTAGAAATGTTGAAGAAGATGATGACCATAGTAGGTACAGTTTTGTGTCTGAAGAAATAGAGATGGATGATAATGATTTTGGTGATTTTGGATCGGATCCTTATGAGTTTGCTAATGTGATTGGGGATGGAGATCAACCATTGTACCCTGGTTGTAGAAAGTACACCAAGTTATCGGCATTAGTGAAGTTGTATAATTTGAAGGCAAAACATGGGATGAGTGATGTATGTTTTACAGAATTATTGATACTTCAGGGCGAGTTGCTTCCAGAAGGAAATACAATACCGGCCTCTATGTATGAGGCAAAAAAGACTCTGTGTGCATTGGGGCTGAGTTATGAGAAAATCCACGCATGCCCCAATGATTGCATCTTGTATAGGAAGGAGTATGAAGATTCAACTAATTGTCCTACTTGTGGTATCTCAAGGTGGAAGGAAACCAAAGATGGATTCTTGAAAGAGGGTGTGGCAGCGAAGGTGTTGTGGTATTTTCCTCCAATTCCAAGGTTTAAAAGGATGTTTCAATCACATGAGACAGCTAAGAATTTGACTTGGCATGCTGCTAGAAAATCAATTGATGGTCAGATGTCTCATCCGGCGGATTCCCCGTCTTGGAAACTTCTTGATGATAAATGGCCCGAGTTTGGTAATGAGCCGAGAAACTTGAGATTGGCTCTTTCATCTGATGGATTCAATCCCCACAGTTCTCTAAGTAGCAGATATAGTTGCTGGCCAGTTATCTTAGTTACATATAATCTCCCACCATGGCTGTGCATGAAACGAAAGTTCATGATGTTGACTTTATTGATTTCCGGTCCTAAACAACCCGGAAATGATATAGACGTCTACTTGGAGCCTTTGATTGATGATTTAAAATCTTTGTGGGATGGGATTAGAGGAGTGTATGATGCACACATAGGAGAATATTTTACACTCAGAGCTGCATTACTGTGGACCATTAATGATTTTCCCGCCTATGGAAACTTATCTGGTTGTGTTGTTAAAGGATATAAAGCTTGTCCAATATGCGGCGATGATACACCTAGTCACAGGTTGAAAAATGGCCACAAAATTTGTTACATTGGGCATAGAAAATGGTTACCAATTAATCATCCATATAGGAGGCAACGTGCAGCTTTTAATGGGAAACCTGAATATGGCACGGCTCTAGAGCCATTAACGGGAGAAGAAGTGCTGCAAATGGTTGAAGATATTAATTACATATGGGGATCGAAAAAAGGGGGAGGTTGAGGTGAAAATGATGGTGACGGAGTTTGTTGGAAGAAGAAGTCAAAATTCTTTGATCTTGAGTATTGGAAATACCTTCCAGTGAGGCATGTCCTCGATGTTATGCACATTGAGAAGAATGTTTGTGATAGTATCATTGGTACATTGCTGGAGATCCCTGGAAAAAATAAAGATGGGATTGCTGCTCGGTTAGATTTATTGAACATGGGGGTCAAAACTGATTTGCAACCCGAGTATGGAGAAAGAAGTACTCGTTTGCCTCCAGGGCCTTGGAATTTGTCAAGAGCAGAGAAGAGAGCGGTTTGCAATTCTTTCTATGGTATGAAGGTCCCTGAAGGTTATTCTTCAAATATAAAAAATCTTGTATCTTTACAAGATTCAAGACTTCTTGGCCTTAAATCACATGATTGTCATACCTTAATGCAACAATTGCTCCCTGTGGCAATTTGTTCTGTTTTGGAGAAGCCTGCAAGGTATGCAATAACTCGTTTGTGCTTCTTCTTCAATGCTATATGTGCAAAGACGGTTGATGTTTCCAAGCTAGATAAGTTGGAAGAAGATGTAGTAGTTACTTTGTGTTTGCTTGAAAAATACTTTCCACCTTCATTCTTCGATATCATGGTTCATCTAGTAGTACATCTTGTCAGAGAAGTTCGTCTATGTGGGCCAGTTTATTGTAGATGGATGTATCCGTTCGAAAGATATATGAAAGTTCTAAAGGGGTATGTTCAGAACCGTACTCATCCCGAAGGTTGCATTGCAGAGCGTTATATAGCTGAAGAAGCTGTAGAATTTTGCACTGAACATTTATCTGATATTAGTACAATTGGAGTGCCATCAAGTCAGAAGATAGGAGTTTCAAAGCCATTATCAGGTTGCACAGTGAGCTTAGTTGATCGGGACCTGTTGAACCAAGCACATCTATATGTCTTGGAGAATACGGAGGAAGTTCTACCTTATATCGAGTATGAGTTTTATTCCTTAAGTTTCCATTTTAAATTATTCCTTATGTTTATCTTATATGTTTGGGATCGTAATGCTTGAATTTTTCGTGTCATGTAGGGAACATATGATCCACATCAAGGCCGCTTATCCAAAATTTAGAAAGAGAACAAAGTGGCTGCAAGATAAGCACAATAGCACTTTTATTCAATGGCTACACTTCAAGGTATATGTTATTCAATAACATATTGGACTTTTAATTTTCTTCTTTCTATGTTAGATTGAATTAAGATATGATTAATTTGCAGGTTCAAAGTGAACTTGATGAGAGAGGCAATCATGGGATATCAGAAAATTTAAGGTGGCTAGCAGCTGGTCCAAACATGGCAGTGCCATTATATAGGAGCTATCTTATTAAAGGTGTTAAATTTAACATCAAGGCACAAGATGATGTGCGGACAGTTCAAAATAGTGGAGTTTATTTACTTGCACATACCATGCAAGTTGCTAGTGCCAAGGATAAAAACCCAATTCTCTCAAATATGGGTTTTTATGGTGTCATTCAAGAAATTTGGGACCTTGACTACCAAAAGTTTACAATCCCAGTCTTTAGGTGTGATTGGATAGATAGTACTTCCGGCCTTGTAGTCGACGAACTTGGATTTACCCTTGTAGATTTGAGTAAAATTGGACATAGGAATGACCAATTTGTTTTGGCTTCTCAAGTCAAACAAGTATTTTTTGTTGACGACCCGATGCATCATGGTTGGTCGGTAGTGTTATCAGAACCTAATAGAGAATATAATGATGATGTTATTGGTGATGATGTCTTAGGTGATGTGAGAATTGAGTGTGAGCCATTTACTAGAGGGATGCCAAATGTTGACACATTTGATGAACTAGTGGGTGAGTTTGGGAGTCAAAATATTCGAGATGGGTGTGAAGATATATGGATTGAATGATGCCCTAAACAGCACTACTGTATGACATTAATTTTGTAATAAATTGTAATGTGTTTTCTTCACTTTCATTATGCAGGTTTTGGACACAAAACAATCAGTACATAAAATACTGGTTCAGTATTATAAAACGACGGTCCTTATAAAACTGTGAAAAACAGACGTCTGTTGTCATAAAATTGTCAATAAAAAACGACGTTTTGGATCATTCAACGACGGCATTGAATTTACCGACGTCTAAAAGCGAACTAAAAGTGAAAAAAGTCGACGTTATTGTGAAACAGTTATTAACGATATCACGTCGGAGAAGGATAAAGAGCCGACATGTAATTACAAATAACACGACTTCAGTACAATAATACCGACGTCTAAAAGGACAGATATCGAACCTGAACGTTACAAAAGACGACGTCTTGGATGGATTAGACGACTATTATTTTACTAAAGACGACGTATAAATAGAGAAACACGGCTGTCTTTTACATTAGCACGACGTTGTATATCACATACTACGTCGATAATAGAAATAAATATGTCGTAAGTCATGAGCCTATCATATTTTCCACGTCGGTTATATAAATATATACGACATAGTATACATTAATAACGTCATATTTTATTAATTTAAAGACGTAGTATATATATACACACGACTGTGTTTGTATAAAATAGGTCGTCTGTGTTTGTAAAGGACGTTGTTTGGTACAACAACGATGGTGATTTGCCCCTAACCGCTATTTCCACGTCAATATTAATGGAAGAAACGAAGTGGCAATACTATTGCACGACGGTTGTATAAATATATTGGACGTCGTATGATTTAATAACGTCATATTTTATTTATTTAAAGACGTATTGTATTATTTTACACGACGATTGTTGTATAAAATAGGTCGTCTATTCTACTCCCAGGACAATTTTTGGTTCATTTTTAGTGTACAGACGTCGGTTTTTCTTTGTAAATGACGTTGTTTGGTACAACAACGACGGTGATTTACCCTAACCGCTATTTCCACGTCAATATTAATGGAAAAAACGAAGTGGCAATACAATTGCACGACGGTTATATAAATATATTGGACGTCGTATAATTTAATAACGTCATATTTTATTTATTTAAGGACGTATTGTATTATTGTACACGACGGTTGTTGTTTACAATAGGTCGTCTATTCTACTCCCAGGACAATTTTTGGTTCATTTTTAGTGTACAGACGTCGGGTTTTCTTTGTAAATGACGTTGTTTGGTACAACAACGACGGTGATTTACCCTAACCGCTATTTCTACGTCAATATTAATGGAAAAAACGAAGTGGCAATACAATTGCACGACGGTTATATAAATATATTGGACGTCGTATAATTTAATAACGTCATATTGTATTTATTTAAGGACGTATTGTATTATTTTACACGACGGCTGTTGTTTACAATAGGTCGTCTATTCTACTCCCAGGACAATTTTTGGTTCATTTTTAGTGTACAGACGTCGGTTTTTCTTTGTAAATGACGTTGTTTGGTACAACAACGACGGTGATTTACACTAACCGCTATTTCCACGTCAATATTAATGGAAAAAACGAAGTGGCAATACAATTGCACGACGGTTATAAAAATATATTAGAGGTTGTATAATTTTATAACGTCATATTTTATTTATTTAAAGACGTATTGTATAATTTTACACGACGTATGTTGTATAAAATATGTCGTCTATGCTTCTCCAGGACAATTTTTTTGTTCATTTTTCAGTATACAGACGTCGGTTGTTTTTTGTTAATGACGTGGTTTGTAATATCTACGACGGTGATTTCGCGTCGTGGTTTTAATTTGGAAAAGACGTCGCTCGATTTGACGACGGTTTGAAAACCAAATTCACGACGGTGAATTCCCGTCGTCTTTTGCATTTTTTTGTAGTAGTGATCCCTTTAATTTAGTTACGAATCTAGTGAGTTATCTAATACAATCAAATCCGAGGCACCAAATCAAGAGAATTGTGCTGAGTGGTGATAAATAGAGAAATTAACACATAATAAATAAATCTAAAGTCGCCAAAGGAGAAGAAGGAAGCATTGAAGGTGGAAAACTACCAGTGACACCTGGTAGGGAAGTTTCTCTCCTAAGGCTGCGTTTGGTTCATGGGAAAGGAATCTTGGGCATGGGAAATCAATTCCTTTCCCATGTTTGGTAAGTCAGGCATGGGAAAGCGATTCCTAGCACATGGGAAAGAAGGAGGGAAAGTGAATCCTTCCTTCCTCCTTGGGTTTCACTTTCCCTTCCCATGGGAAAGTAAAACTAGCATTAAATACAATTTTTTTTGACTAATTTGTCCTTACTAACAATTCATAATTACAATTTATATCCAACAATTATTGGTATTCTTTTTTTTTAATAGGGGTACAATTGGGAAACTAAACAAAATTTATTTTCCATTCCTACTCAAAACAAACATGGGAAAGGAAATAAAGTGATATTTCCGGATCACTTTCCCCGCATTACCAAACATGGGAAAGGAATCAACATTTCCCATCCCTTGGGAAATGACATGGGAAATGATTTCCCATCAAATTCATTCCATGAACCAAACGGGGCCTAAAGGTGAGGGAGATTGTGGACACTGGACAAAGACACTTTTGGAATTGGAAAAGGAGCCGTCTTTGCTTACTTGGTTACAACTTTACAAGGAATGCGTTGACATTGACTTGAAGTAATTTTCGAGTATGCCAACACCAAGCTGTTTTGTAATCACTTAAAACAGTGGTGGGGTTAGAAAATTTGCACAAAACTCCATTATTTAAATATATTTTTCTTTAGGACCACAATCAAACTAATTTTTTACTTGATACAACATTCCTAAACTCCATTATTTTATATGTTTCATTAACTATCTACTCATTATCGATCCTAGCAAACAATCATATAAAATATACTCATTAAGAAAATTTGAACGATAAATTATCACTACAAAATGTAGAGTCAGGTGTGAGAATACAGAGATTATTTGAAAGAGTAGCAATGATAGTGGAGAAAAGAAAAGAAGAAAAAGGGGGTCTTTAAAATTTGGTTAAGAAAAGTAATCATTGTATTAAAGAAAATTTGAGAGGAAGTCAAGTCATCTGCGAGACGTTCATCATTGTCTCTACTTAATATGCATGTACCCCACTGGCTTGAAGTCAAATTATTAAGGCCAATCTACCACTAATTAATTTAATGGCTTGGTCAATGTACCTAACTGGTTTAAATATATTTATTTCGTGTTTATCAGCTGAAGCCATTAGGGCTGAAAAGTTTTGAACCAGAATTTATAAGCTATGGTCCACATACGGGCATTCTTGTCAACCATTAATAAAAAGTATTTCAAAGCTAACCTTTATTTATTTATTTACTTTTTGGTGTTATCAAGCGGCCAACTGTCCATACTGTCTGCATAAGTAGAAAACAATGAGCTTGACCTAAAAAAAAAAAAAGTAGAAAACAATGAGTAGCAATGAGTAATAGCAAAATAAGACAGCGCGATTCCATTCCCCCGGAAATTATCATTTCTGGTACATAATAAAGTGTGGAGAAGTTAAACTCCTTTTATAGACACGAGGTGATACAAATATGTTGAACCTTGTAAAATTCATAATTAGTGCCAGTTTTAACATGAAAGAAGTCTTGGTTCCCCAAATAAACAAAATAGCTACTCTTTAGACCATCAAATGGACATGGTTGAGACGCAATCGGCAGCGTCCATATGCATAGACCCTCTTCCATTAATGTAATGACTTGAAGTCAAGTTTGTCGTCTTCTATCATAACTAATTCTACAAGTAGTTTATTTCGTGTTTATCACTCAGAAGTCATTAAGGTTGAAAAGTCTTGAACCAGATTCTAAGTCATTGATCATCATCACCACACACATTCTTGTCCGTGGAGCAGCGTCAATATGCATGGACCCTCTTCCATTAATGTAATGACTTGAAGTCAAGTTTATCGCTCAAAGAAGGTCTAGCATTAAATGCATTAGTTGTAGGAAAACGATGATTGAAAGAATTTCTATCACTTACTTGAGGTTGTGGCTCATTGCTCCAACGAAAATTCGAATGATTCCTTGTTGCTGGATTGTAAGTGTTGGAAAAAAGGGAATATTGTTGTTTAAAGTTTCCAACAGCAGCACAACGCTACTCATAAGCTCCTTTCATTTCTTGAAAAATTGGGCAATTTTTAATAGTATGACCAATCTCATAACAAGAATCACATACTTGATTAATATCAGCTTGATAAACATGACAAGAAGCGACCCAAATTCCACTTTGGAATCCGAGCCGAACCCTGTGCGTGTCCGACACCTGACGGGTGCCGGGCACAAATGACCAAATTGCCCTTCTAAACAAAATCCAATGGAATTCAAGTACACATAGTGAGTTGATGGTGGAGAAGAAAGATGATTGCAGCAAGAAAATATGATTGACTCAATAACTTTCTTTGCTACATAATGCAAGAACATGACTTTTAATAATTAAGTTTTTATTATTATTTGAATTTGAATATTTATAATCAATTAATTAATTTTTTTCTTCCGTTTCAACAGAATTTTGACAAAAAGGACCACATTTGCTAAAATATACAAACATAGGGACTAAGTTGGCCAAATCAATGGGGATGCTTGATGAGCGGTGATGAAGCCAAATCAATCACTCCAAGACTTAAAGTCAAGTCGTCTGCATGCGGGATTGATATTTATCAAGAGTCTTTTGCATGTAACCACAAACATTGCTGTCCAAATGTGTTGCATGTAACCACAAACATTGATATTTATCTGCTATAATTATTAAAAGTAGTGACATAATCGAACACGATCGCTTTGAACATAATTTGTGAACCCAAATGTGTTGCCTGCAGCCTGCTGAGGAGGGCATTTCCCTCCTCCACTCTCCTTTATTTCCATTTTATTTTTTTAGGTTAGTGAAAAAAATCTTGTGCTGACTTGGTCTGAGTCATGTCAATTTGGCATCTTTGTTTGAAATATGTCCAGTGGTGGTTCGACATTGGAGGGCGGACAAGGCCCAAAATTTTCCAACCACAAAAAGACGTATCTTTATCCCAACCCAAATAATAATAATAATAATATATAAAGCAAAAGGCAGAGAATGGTGAAATATTTAAAATACCAGAAAATGCCCATAGTTAATGCAAAGATCAAAAATAAAAATAAAAATAAAAATCAGATAATGGATCCTATTTTTATGGAACACAACTACCCATCATCTTTTTAATTCTAAAAACTAAAAAAAAAAAAAACCAATTGGCACATGCGTGAGCGTGTGGCAAGGGGCTAGTGATAATAATAACTAGCCTCCCTACACGCGCTCGTGCGAGAGACTGTTTTTAATCACACGCGCTACGCGTGACTTCCAAAGTTCCGTAAATATTTTTTCGCAATTGTATTTATATAGATGTCTGTTTCAACAATTTCATATTTTAATCGCGCGTGTGATATATCGTCGTCTTAAAAGTTTTCCTTTATCCACCGTATTTTTCTAGACGACGATATATCACACGCCCGATTAAAATATGAAACTGTTGAAACAGACATCTATATAAATACAATTGCGAAAAAATATTTACGGAACTTTGGAAGTCGCACGTAGCGCGTGTGATTAAAAAAAGCATCTCGCATGCGCGGAAGCACGTGCAGAGAGGCTAGTATCGTACTAATTGAAAAGTTAAAAAAATTTACCTTGTTATCATCATTTGTTGTATTACCACGCTGAACCGCACCACTATGAGCTCTATTTGTAAGCCCATGACGCTCCACTTTTCCTATCAATATTGGAATACAAAATGATTGATGTACCATGAAAATGAAAATTTAATAACCAAAGCATGTACAAAACATCGCATTTATCTTGAGGTTCTAAAAAAGAAGGGCATTATGTGCATTGTCTAACTCTTAGAAAGCATATATATATTTTTTTTAAATTAAAAATTAGGTATATGCAACTAATGTAACTCTTTGAGTCAAGTAACAACAAACAAACAGTTACAACAAGAAATGATAAAAACAGGTTGCGGTTATTTGAAAAGGTATTCTTGATTAAAATTATGCTTACTTATTTTTAATCGCCATCATTTGGAGAATGAAGTAGGACTTCTTTGTACACCACATTCCGAGTGAAAACGCCTTCTTGACCCGTTATTGACCCTTTTTTCACTAACACTTTTGTAGTCGACTTTGAAACACCCCTAGATAAACCCACGTATAATTGTCCATGACTGAAAACGTGATCTGGAAGAAAAATACCCACATGTGGTATTGTTTGACCTTGAGATTTATTTATAGTGAGAGCAAAACTCAACTTCACTGGAAATTGTTTTCTTGTTAGTTCAAATGGTAACCCAGCAGTCTCAGTTGTCTTTAGAGGGATACGTGGTAGAAAAACCCTAGTCCCAACAGATTGTCCAGTTAGAATTTAAGCATCAATGAGATTTTGGTACGACCCACGACATAATAATCTTGTTCCATTACACAATCCCAATTTTGGGTCAATATTTCTGAGAAGCATGATTGGAGCACCTCTCTTCAAAGTTAACTTATGTGGTGGCAACCCACCAATGCAAATTGAGTTCAAGAATTCCGGCTGATACAAATTCCTCGTGTCATCCTCAACTGAATCAAACGAATACATTGTCTCTTCTTCGCCTGGAAACATATTGATCATCTTTTCATTCAACATGTCAACATCTTCATTTGTAGGAGTTATCACTGCCCTTTCCACCATGTAACTTGCATCATTTATATGATCCTCCAAATTAGGAAAAACTTGATAAATAAAGTCATTGATAGATAACTCATTCTCTCATGGTATTACCATGCATTCAGGTACTCTTATCATATCATCTCCAACAACAGGTTCTTCCCCATCACTAACACGAAGTAAAATTGTGAAAATTGTTGATCATTCCTGGATCTCATGTTTTGTCTAAGTTTCAAAATCTTTACTTGTGACCAAAATGATGTTTTCACCACACTGGCCTGGATCAATTTTGACTTCGTTCCTTTAGGAATAACAGGAAGTACTTGTCGAAAATCTCCCCCAAAGATCATTATTTTCCCCCCAAACGTTAAGTCAACATCAATTATGTCTCTAAAAGTTTGATCTAGTGCTTCAAAGGCATGACGATGTGCCATCGTTGCTTCATCCCAAACAATTGCCTTTGCCTTTTGTATTAACTTTGCCAGATCAGCTTGTTTACTAATCGAACATGTAGATGATGAATCTGGGCTAAGTGGTATCTTGAATCTAGAATACGCCGTTCTCCCACCAGGTAATATTGTAGCTGATATTCCAGATGTTGCTGTTGCTAATACTATATGGCCCAACCTTCTCATGTTTGCTAACAATGCACGGTATAAGTAAGTTTTTCCAGTTCCACCTGCACCATCCACAAAAAATAAAATTGAATTCTGACATCTTTCAATTGTGTCCATTATTATGTTAAATGCAGACTTTTGGTCGTCATTAAGACATTCAATTGCAAGAAGATTTTCTTGTGAAGTACCTATTGAGAGTTCGTCTTCAATACATCTAGGCATTGCATAAACTACTTCTGTTGTCATTTGAGGCAAATCAAAGTCCTTGATATTCTTGTTAAACTATACCAGAAGTGTGTGTAAGTCACGTAAAAGTCTGTTCACAACAACATTGCAACTTAAGTTACTCGGAAAAGCATAATCTTCAATCATGCATGGATAGAATTCATCCCACAATGTTCGAACACCAACTGGTTCACAATATACCAAAATGGTGACAATAATCTTCTTAAGGCCGATGGCATCCGAATTGTAGAGGCCTCAAGCAAACATTGTTGAATACTATTGTCTCCTTCTAACAAACCTTGTTGTTATGCTGCCTCCTTAAATGTTGGTTGCAAAATGCCACCAACTGTCATTAAATTTAGAAATGATATGGCTCCTCTAACATGATTAAGAAGTATGTGTAGGTAAAAAGTCTCACCTTCAACGGGTGAGACTGTATATATTCGCCCAATAACCCTGAGACGATTCTTTATTTTAGACCAAAGTCTTTCAAAACGAATCCATCTATAATGCCCAGGGATCTCTCTATACAAATATCTTCTTGCTTCTGCAGCATTACGATTCAAAGTGAAAAATTCAGTGAGCATTGTCTTGTTAAGTCTCTCATCTGTCAGAATATTTGCAATAGTCTGGTCAGATTGAAATTGAACTTGATGCATATTAGGAAGATGTATTTGTAAGCGCTCCACAGTTGGGTATATCCGATTGATTACAAACTTGAATATCCTCCATAATGCCTCTGGTGCACAAACCCATCTTGCATCAACAAACGGTCGTATTTCATCACAAATAGGATCTGGATGAACCTCGAGTGCCACTCTGTCTGGACCTTTGTAAACATACTTGTATAAATATTTCACACTTTTTATGCTTGCATATATTTCAACATTAATGTGGCAGTCATACCTAAACAACAACCAAGGATTATATGGAATAACCCAACTATTATCAACCGTTATATTTCCTCGTTGATCAAGTGGGACAGGCATGCGATTTCCCCACCTTCGATAAATTGGGTATGAATCATTCCCTTGAATAGTGGATGTTGCAAATGATTTAGGGTAATTTCTTTTACACCTTCCATTTTTCATACAGGGAGATTTTGGATTTTAAATTCCACATGGACCATAATCATATGTTTTAATACCATATTGTAAAGTTGAGGCTCTTCATGTTCGTTTGGTATTTCAGCTTTAACAATTTGGTCATAATCAACAGGGTTATTGAGCTTATCATTTTTATCTAATACAACCAACATATGCACATGTGGAAGACCCCGTTTTTGAAACTGAATAACGTATGCATAAGCAACAACATTACCTAATACCCCTTTCCCATTGATGTCTTCTTTTAGTTCCTCCAATTTTGCACGAAATACTCTAGTGAGTAAGTCGAGACGATCTTGTGGCGTTTGTCCAGGGAGTAATTCTCTCTAAATTTCTTCCCAATTTGGGTTGCATGTCATGGTAATGAATAGATCTGGCCTGCCAAATCTTTGAATCAAAGTCATCGCATCTTGATATACCGCTGGTACATGTCACATGGGCTTCCAACAAAGGATGATGGCAGAATAGTTCTACGACCGATGTTACATGATCCATTTTCATTTCCACTTAATAAATGTTTTACAAAAACCTAGAACTGTATCTTTTTATTTTTTTTGAAAAAAAATTGATATTAAATATGTACATGCATTATTCACCCCTCTATTTAAAGAGTCTTGGAGTCTTTGGTAAAGCCACTAGTAAAAAAAAACCCTTGCGCGACGAAACACAATTCATCGCTCAAAGTGACTTTGCGCGACGAAAATTAAACTTCGTCGCTCAAACTCTTACGCGACTAAATTTTGCGCAACGAAACACAAATCGTCACACAAAGTCACTTTGCGCGACGACAAAACATTCGCTCAAAGTAACTTTGCGCGACGAAACAACAAAATTCGGTGCACAAAGTCTTGGGCGACGAAGTGTGGTTCGTCTCGTAAAGTCTTTACAAAACTAAAGAAAATAAAAAATTATTTGTAAAAATCTTTGCATGACTTTGCGCGACGAAACAATAAAATTCGGTGCACAAAGTCTTGCGCGACGAAGTCAGTTTCATCTCGCAAAGTCTTTACAAAAATAAATAAAATAATTTTTTTAAAAAAATCTTTGTATGACTTTGCGCGACGAATTACTAAACTTCGTCTCGCAAAGTCTTTACAAAAATAAAAATAAAAAAATAAAAAAATTATATGGTTAGAAAAATATAATATTTTAAATATATTATATTTTAAATTGACGATCAGATTGGTTCATTGTATTCATATAGGGTCAATGAGTGTAGCTATAAAAAATCATCAAAATCAAAATTGAAATAACCGTTAAATCGTGATTTTTCATTTATAACCGTCGAAATTTTTTGTCCTATTACTTGATCTCTGAATGTTTATTTTTTCCGATTTTTGGCATATATGATCTCGAAGTATAAACAAACAAGTTTGAAGGTTGGATCTTTGAAACTAGTTTCGTAAAGTGCGTATGCCATCAAAACTATATATTCACTAACAATTAAGAGTTTATTTATACTTTCATTAAATACAACATAAGATTTTATGGTATCCACTAGTGTAAATATTTTAAATTGAAGATCAAATTGAGTCATTGTATTCATATAGGTTCAAGGAGTGTAGCTGTAAAAAATCATCAAAATCGGAGTTAAAATAACCGTTAAATCGTGATTTTTGTTTATAACCATCGAAAAGTTTTGTCCCATTACGTGATCTCTGAATGTTTATTTTTTCCGATTTTTAGGGTGTACGATCTTGAAGTATAAACAAACAAGTTTGACGGTTGAATCTTTGAAACTAGTTTCGTAAAATGCGTATGCCATCAAAACTATATATTCACTAACAATTAATAGTTTATTTATACTTTCATTAAATACAACATAAGATTTTATGGTATCCACTAGTGTAAATATTTTTAATTGAAGATCAAATTCAGTCATTGTATTCATATAGGTTCAAGGAGTGTAGCTGTAAAAAATCATCAAAATCGGAGTTAAAATAACCGTTAAATCGTGATTTTTGTTTATAACCATTGAAAAGTTTTGTCCCATTACGTGATCTCTGAATGTTCATTTTTTCCGATTTTTAGGGTGTACGATCTCGAAGTATAAACAAGCAAGTTTGACAGTTGGATCGTTGAAACTAGTTTCATAGAATACATATGCCATCAAAACAATATATTCACTAACAATTAAGAGTTTATTTATACTTTCATTAATATAACATAAGATTTTGTGGTATCCATTAGTGTACATATTTTAAATTGACGATCGAATGCAGTCATTGTATTCATATAGGGTCAAGGGGTGTAGCTGTAAAAAATCATCAAAATCAGAGTTGAAATAACCGTTAAATCGTGATTTTTCGTTTATAACCGTCGAAAAGTTTTGTCCTATTACTTAATCGCTGAATGTTTATTTTTTCCAATTTTTGGCGTATATGATCTCGATGTGTAAACAAACAAGTTTGACGGTTGGATCGTTGAAACTAGTTTCGTAGAATGTGTATGCCATCAAAACAATATATTCACTAATAATTAAGAGTTTATTTATACTTTTATTAAATATAACATAAGATTTTGTGGTATCCACTTGTGTAAATATTTTAAATTGACGATCGAATGCAGTCATTATATTCATATAGGGTCAAGGAGTGTAGCTGTAAAAAATCATCAAAATCAGAGTTGAAATAACCTTTAAATCTTGATTTTTCGTTTATAACCATCGAAATGTTTTGTCCCGTTACTTGATCTCTGGAAAAAAAAAAATTCCGATTTTTGGCGTATATGATCTCGATGTGTAAACAAACAAGTTTGACGGTTGGATCGTTGAGTAGCTTTAACTTTGTTTATTTTGTATGTATAACACTTAAGAAATTGAATAGTATATATATTTATTAGTAGCTTTAAAAAAATTTAAGACTTTGCGCGACCAATATAATAATTTGTCGTGCAAAGTATACTCTAAAAATTTGGGCAGGTACCAAAAATGCGAATTTTTTAAAATTTTTTTTTTACGACTTTGCACAACTAATATATAGTAGTTCGTCACGCAAAGTATACTCTAAAAATTTGGCGGGTACCAAAAATGGGAATTTTTTTTTTAAAAAAATTCTGACTTTGCGGGACCATTTTTTTCCGACTTTGCGCAACCAATATATAGTAGTTCGTTGCGCAAAGTATACTCTAAAAATTTGGCTGGTACCAAAAATGGGAATTTAAAAAAAAAAATTTACGACTTTGCAGGACCAATATAGTCGTTCGTCGCGCAAAGTATACCCGAAAAATTTGGGCGAGTACCGAAAATGGGACGAGGGAATATTGTGGTCGCGCAAAACTTTGAGCGACCAAAATTTCGTCGCGCAAAACCCTAAAAATTTGGACGCCCACCAAAAATGGGAATTTTTTTTAAAATAAAATTTCGAGACTTTGCGCGACCAATATATTGTTTCGTCGCGCAAAGTGATACGGCTTTTAAAACCAAAATAACTCCTCCACCATTTTCTCAATGTCTTCTACTCTTACCTCTCCTCTCTCTTTCCCTCTCCCCAAATCCTACCCTTTCTCTCACACTCGCTCCTCTCACTTAATCTCTCATCTCTCTCTTCACTATCTCTCACTCTCACTCTCACTCACTCTCTTATCTCTCTTTTCATCATCTCTCACTCTCACTCACTCTTTCATCTCTCTCTCACTATCTTCTCTATTCACTCACACTCACTTCTCCCTCTCATTCTCACTCACTCAAAATCTTGCCAAAAGGTATATTCTCTCCAAACTTTAAATTTTTTTTCATTAATATGTGTTTTTGGAGTTAGTTTTGAGTTTATGCCAATTTTTTGTTATTTTGTTGTTATTTGACAATATTTGTTTTTTTTGTAGGGAATCGTCGAGACTTTGACGGCTAAAGTTGAGGATTTGGACGATATCGAACCATATCCTCCGCCACTATCACCACAATAGGCTTGTAGATTTTATTATTGTACTTTGTTAATTTATGTGTACATTTTGAATATTATATATATTGGATAATTTGACCACTATTTTTCATATGCAATTTTATTTTGAATATGTCAATTTAAATTAAAGTAATTAAAAAAATAAAATCATACAATTAAATTAAATTTAAAAAGTAAAAATTTGAAAAATTAATATAATGAAATTGATATAAGAGAAATAATAAAACAAAATGTCAAAAACCTTGGGCGACAAAATATTTCGTCACGCAAACTATTAAACTAGTTTATTTTAATTAAAAATTTTAAAAAAACAAAAATTTTAAAAATTGAATATTTCGTCACGCAAAGATTTGTGCGACATTAGGATTCGTCGCGCAAAGTTGTTAAGTTTCGTCGCGCAACATAGATATTATTCGTCGCGCAAAGTAGATAGTATTCATCGCGCAAAGTAATTAATATTTGTCGCGCAAAGTTGATAGTATTCGTCGCGCAAAGTATCTCTGCGAGATAAAAAATATTTTTCGTCGCCCAAAACCTTTCTTTACGATATTTGCACGATGAAATTGTATTTTGCGCTACAAAATTATTTCGTCGCTCAAAACCTTTCTTTACGATCTTTGCACGACGAAATTGTACTTTGCGCTACAAAATTATTTCGTCGCGCAAAGTATTTTTTGTAGTAGTGAGCTCAGCTCGTATTTTCTCTTGATTAGAACACATCCATCTAAGTTTTTGAGATTCAATTTTTACGTAATTATCTACAATATATTGTTGTAAGAGGCGACCCCCTCGAAGCAAAAGTGACGATCCACCATCACGTATCTGCAAATTAGTCTTTAGTCATACATTTGGATGTAATATTTCAATGTTTAGTTGGAAAAGAAATTATATTTCGAGTACAAACCTGTAGCATGTAAGTATAATAGTCACAACATGAGACATCTCTTCCGTTATCATCATGAATATTAATATTCCACCCATATGTTCCTTACGGTAACAATAATGGATATTGTAGTGGGTCATAGAATCCAACACAATCTTGGACGTTCCAAAGTTTTCCACTAATTGTCTCAACAATAAAATCTCTTCCATTTTGATTCACCATATCATCCCCTCCTACTATAATTGCAGCAACTTGCGATGCTGATGGTAAATTGTATTGACGTCGAGCAAAAGGTTGCTCTTTTAGAATGAGCCTGCACCTTGGCAAATCTTAGAGTTGTCCGAGACTTCTTAATATATGCACAAAAGGATTGTGTTGATTCAAAATTTGTTGTATCTTCTCAACCACAATTCTATCTAAAACTTCATTTTGAGTCATTCTGTTTTCAACTTCGTGCTCGGTGTCGTATATGTAAGCTTGTAGAAATCGCGGTGTAGTACCTTCATTGGGTAAAAGTCCACCAATCTTATGATATATTGCTTCTTGTGCACGAAAGGTATAAATCCCATGTCCACCAAAATTTATTCTTTCATCAACATGTACACCCATTGAAGTGAATGAAAAAACATTATTGTAGACACGAATGTTTTGTCTGAAGAGTCTGCCCTCAGTTGTTTGGTCAGAGAAAAGAGCCAGCATTTTTGGTGGAGATTGTATATGAGGTAAAACAATTTTTCCATCAGAGCAACACATACTAAATGTCTCTTGTGGGAATAATCGTGCATTGCACTTCGAATATGTGGTGGAAGTTGGTAATTGACATCCTAGGACACCCATGTTCTCATTATAATTTTTGGCACAATTGTAGTTTCTCATCACTCTCCTTACATGTTGCACATCATGCATGACATTGTTGTGTTGGCCTTCACGATGATGTAATGTATCCTTAGCCACTTCTGTTTTGAATTAATCAATATTGATTTTTCAGTATAAGATTTTAGTTATAAACTTAAAATTGTGTAGTACTAATGTGTTTAAAATAGGTATCTACTGAGCTCACCATTGGAAGCAGAAAGTAATTGAAGACCACCAGGAAATTGCGGCCTATTTGAACATGCCAATTGTCTTATATGTGTTAAACGCATTCTAGTATATTGTTCACCAGGATTGTTGATATGCGAAGCAATCGTTGAACTCGTACCTTCGTGTTGAACTTGTTCTATTAAATGTATTGAATTTAAGTTTTATGAGTGTAAAATGTCAAGATTTGTACTAATTGTATTCACTACTTGTCTATAATTCAATACTGTAAAATTGACATTGAAAATACACTAAGCGTACAAATATTAATTTGATGAATCCAACAAAAAACTTTTTGGCAAGTTGTCAAGTCAAGCACAAACTGTTAATGCATGAAATACCTGGATGTCGCTCTTCTATAGTACTGGGGCCTCCTTCAGTGTGACAATCACTACATTGTTCATTATTGGTCGCTTTCCTTGAGCTATTGCACGGCGAGCTAAATAATGTTGACGTTGCGAAGAGCTCATTGATTGTCGCTATTCTCTTGAACGGTTGTGTGCACGCTCCATTAATAACTACAATATTTATTACTATTAGGTAATTAACATTAATTTAATTATATAATAATTGCCCATGTATTTGATTTTAGTTATTAATTTAATTATATAATAATTGCCCATGTATTTGATTTTAGTTATTATATAATAATTGCCAAATATTTTAATTAGATAATGTTTTTTTATTAATGTCAATCTAGCATTTTTTTTAAAATTCCATATAGCCTCTTGTGGCATAAGATACTTACAGAAAAGACCTTAAATTTCTTAAATTTCAATAGCTTATCTTTAAATAGATTCGGAATTTATGCATTAACATTTTACACATCTCCTTATATAACGACATTGCATTAATATTTGATTTATGTTACAACAAATATATTTTTCACATGCCCAAATACCTTTAAAATGGCTATATAAACCTTTCCCAAAAATAAAATATGGTTGTATATCTTTTTTAAACCTTTACATAAAAATTGAAGTTAAGGCATTAACTCATACGTTGAAAATGAACTTATATAAATCAAATAAGGGTACATCGATTATTGAAGTTAAGGCATTAACTCATACGTTGAAAATGAACTTCTTATATAAATCAAATAAGGGTACATCGATTATTAATACAAAAGATTGTCGATTATTAATACAAAAGATTGGTTATTAATACAAATGATTAATTAATTACAAAACAAAATATAATACATATATTGCAAAGTTCAACCTTGAGCATGTCGAGGTTGTAGTCTTCATTGTTTTGGTTTGTATAATAATAATCAAATACAAAGGAGCAAGCAAAATGATTTTCTCTGTCCAATGTTTTCATTGTTCTTTTTTCAGCTGCTTGCTCCTTTTTTCAGTAAAAAAGTATAATTAGCAAACGAAGAAAGTAATGTAAAGGTAGGTGAATGTGAGCGTATACCCACACCTAGCAATGGATAGATCGTTGGAAGAGAATCCTACAACATGAGATTAGGAGCAACATCAAAATATGGGTAATTTCAGTTCAGCAGAAACAAAAGAAAACAAATGAAAACAAAACCCAAAATTTCAACATGTAACCAATTGGACATTTTTATTTGGGTGGTGAAGACAACTGGTTAAAGTTGAGAAATGCAGGTTTAAAATGAATCAAATTGAAACCAATTGAATAAGTTAAAAAGAGTAGGCAGAGCACTAAAGAAGCAAAGTTTGTCAGAGGGTATAATTTGAAATCCTAAAAGACTCATTTTACAAAATGATATAAAACCATTTCCTAAGTGAAGGTTTTAACTTGAATGCCTTCTTATATTAGTTTGCATTGCTTTTTTTATATTTGTTATTTGCTTTATACGAAAACCTAAGCCCATTTTTTTAGTCAGTTTGCATGAAAACCAACACCATCCTAAGTTACACAGCTAATCAGATAAACAAAACAATCTAAAAACAGCTTGTAGGTCAAGCAAAAGGTATAAACAACCACTAAGGTATATAACAAATTTCCCAATTTAACCCAAATAATAGTGGACATGACCAAAAGTCAATGTTTCACCTGTTGGAACCTGAAATGTCATTGCTCAAGTATCACTCTATCAAGTTTCATGTTGTCGATCAGAAGTCATTTAATAACCAATGTTCTATAAACAATATTAATAGCAAAGCCACATCAAATGAAATCATATGGATCAATGGTTTTATACCAGTTATCCAGAGAATGTTTAATTACAGTGTAAAACCGATTAGAAAACTGGAGATACATAGTTAAACTTGATATGTTACTGGGGTAGTTTTCTAATTGGCTTATTTCTTTTTTATAGCACAGACTTAGAAATAGAAATCATATGATCAGGCGGTTTAACATATCAAGTTTACTTACAGTTCTCTGTGTTAGTAGACACAGAGAAAGACAGAGATCATCAACTTTATCCGATGTATATAATATTTAAATATATGAAACCTATGTACACTTACAGAAGGTGTGAAGCCGTCATATGGGTTCTTTCCAGCTTTTGAATTGGCTAAGAGTTCTCTAGCAGTTTTGATATATGATGCCAAACCCCCTGGATAGCTTGAATTAAGCCGAGTCACCTGTAGTGAATTTCAATTAGAAGACAATTGGAAATATAAAATAAAATAGTATCGGAACCCACCAGCAAAACAACATTTTCCAGAAACACTGCCCTTTTAAGGCAATGGTGTTATCTAGCATGTTTAATTACAATGTTTAAATCATGAATAAATTCTGGTCTTTGAATTTTCTATAAAACCAACTTTGTTCCAAAGCATATAGAATGGTTGATGGTGTGCACATGCCCAGGCTTTATCAATGACATTATCTGTTTTTCATATGCTTAACAAAACCCTCCATTTTACCTATCATGCTTTGATTCTATGAGCTACATCATCTCCATTAGGATCCAAAAATTAGAGATAGTAAACAGATCAAACCTAAATGTTTTCTTCATTGAATAAGCCTAAAAGAGCAGAAATTGAAGCAAAATTCTATCAGGAACCAAAAATGAGAGAGAGAGAGAGAGAGAGAGAGAGAGAGAGAGAGAGAGAGAGAGAGAGAGATTAATCCCTGAAAAAGAATTAAAAATTTATAAGAAACTGAAACCCAATTGCAAACCCACAAAATTCAAAGAAGCAGAAAATTCGCGGAACTCACTGCTTCATGCGTTGGTGGATATCTCAGCTTCCCATAACGAACAACACTTGCCACACTTTTGGGGTCCAATGGCTTTATCTTGTAGCCAATTTGCGATTCCCCTGCTACAAAAATTCATGAACAACCCAATTGGCCAAAAATCAAAAATCAAAACTTTTCAATTGCAAAGCCAAGAAATTCCATTTACGATAAAGCTTAAAGCTTACAGCTGTAAACAAAATCAAAACCTGTAACCCAGGAGATCCAAATAGAGTCGTAATTGGCTGAAAGCGAAACAGAAATCTGCTCAGTCTATACACTGTGGCTACTCGCGATTTCGATTTCTGAAGCAGAAAAGGGTGCCAGTAAAGTGGAGGAAGAAAATATAAGTAACATGGTGGTGATGGGTTCTGAAATTGTGGAAACCGCCAGCTTCGTGGGTTCTGAACCCATGGATTTTTTCTCCACGTTCTTCAGCTGTTTTGATTTTCTAAGCAACCGTCTTCTCCTGCGAGTTAAGCACAACACGATTTTATTTTTCTTTTTCTTTTTCTTTTTTTTATAAATCAATGGCGTTTTACTATTTCACCATCTTTTAATAAAAATTGTGTGCTTTTAATTTTTTCTTTAACAAAGGGCATATTCGGAGTTTTTGAATGTTTCATCATTCTCTGTCTTTTGCTTTATAAAACACCACTAATTTAAAGCAGAAAAAATTAATTGAAAAAGGGTAAAAGTGATAAAATAAACGTGTTGAAATTTTAATTTTTTTAAAAAATACAAACCCACAAAACTCAGCAAGATCGTGTGAAGAGCGGTTCCTTTCAGTTTTCACCCCAATATCTTCCCTCGATCAAGCATCAGTTCATTTCAGTTGCAGAAAACTTTTTCTTCGGTGCTCTCCTCTTCTTCTTTGCTATGGTGGCAATTACACTGTGAGCTTTTCTCATTCTTCCTGTCAAAATTTGTATAAACTATGTAATTTGATTTCTGAAAAATACTTTTGTCACTAATGATATATGGATGCTTTTGTTTGCAGTTCTAATTATCTATGTCTCTAATTTGAATGTTTTGCTTTGACTTATGAAATTAAAGTCTCTGGAATTTTATCTTAACAGATGGAATCGTCTCTCACCTCTTTGATGTATAACGGTTCGATTCCATACCTGAAGCAAAAGAAGTAGAGGAAACTATATATTTCATGTTTTTCAATGTAAATTGGAGGAGTCCATTTAACCACCTAACCTCATATAGTTTACATCATAAACTATATATTTTATCTAGATGATTACACCACCTAACCTCATAGTATACTATTTCATGTAGAGCTTATATGGCGACGATGTAAACTATATATTTCATGTTTTTCACCTCTCTGTAATTCTAATATATTACACCACCTAACCTCACCATTTAGCTAACCCTATGGGCTTAAAAATTGGTGTTTATATGGGCTTAAAAATTGGTGTTTATATGAAACAATAATATGACAATTAATATAACAAAATATAATCGGTGGCGCAAGTGGTCTTGATCCTTGCATGTCTTCCTCCTATGTGCATATTATGCAAATATTTATGTACATAATCTAAAACTATGATGTTGTGTAGAATGAAAATATTATTTTACTTAAATTATTTGAGATTTTTCTATTAATGTTGGATTTGCTTTGGATAATATTAACGTGTGGGTAATTAATTGAATAAAAATCTCCCTAGCTCCTAAAGTTCATTAGACTAGCCTCCTTGCACACGATTCCGCGAGTGCGAGAGGCTTTTTTTAATCACGCGCGCTAGCGCGACTTCCAACGTTTTGTAAATATTTTTTCGCAATTGTATTTATATAGATATCCGTTTCAACAGTTTCATATTTTAATCACGTGCGTGTGATAAATCGTCATCTTAAAAGTTTTACTTTATTGCCCGTATTTTTCTAGAAGTCCATCTTAGCAGTTTCTCTCTTCTTTTTTTTTTTCCTTTTATAGCGTATAAATTGTTAAAATGAACGTCTAGAAAAATACGGGCGATAAAGGAAAACTTTTAAGATGACGATTTTATCACACGCGCGTGATTAAAATATGAAACTGTTGAAACGGATATCTATATAAATACAATTGCGAAAAAATATTTACGAAACTTTGGAAGTCGCACGTAGCGCGCTTGATTAAAAAAAGCCTCTTGCACGCGTGGAAGCGCGTGCAGGGAGGCTAGTATAGATAATAATAATAAAATTTTAAAAAAAACGTTATAACTGCCCAGTTGATCTCTCCTATTCTCAACCTTTTGGCATCAACTTTTCTGCATTTGAGGATATGGTTAATTACATCCCCCTAACTAATGTATCTTTTTATATTTATTAATAAAATTAACTTGTGCAGTTGAGTTTAGTATGTAAGTTTTGCCTAATTATTTTTGAAATCATGGATCCACCACTAAATCTGCCTCATATTCTACATTTTCTTCAAGGCTAAATGAGTGGTTAATTATTTGGGCATATCAATTGTTTTAGAAATTTAGTTCTTTTGGGTTCTGTGAGTTTGGCTTTGGGATCATGTATTTTTAAGAACTTTTCCTATTAAGAGGGGCAATAACATATTAAAATCACACACACTATACGGATGTTAGGACTCAAACCCAAAACCTTTCTTAGAGAGAGCATTTGCTCCAAACCACTTTAATAGCGGGCCCTTTGCTCGATCATGCTTAATTTTAGTGATGTAGTCTATGCGACTTTTATTCCTTTTTAATAGTACAAGCTATAGTTTCACACACACACACACAAATATGATGGCATGGGGGTTCGAACCTGAAGCCTCAGGTCTGCAAATTAAGACCTTTTTTCACTAAGCTGGACCATGTTGACGACTTTTATTCCTTTTATTTTTTTGTTTTGCTGGTTTTGTAGTCTTTTATAGTTTGGTGTTTTTATTGTCTTGTAAGGTTTGGTGGCTTCTTTTGTTAGTTGTTTCTACTATTGAAATTTATCAAAATTTGTTATTTGACATAGTAGTTTTTATTTAAAAAAATTTAATAAATGGATGTAATAAAAAACAATTTAATACATGGATGAAGCACGACTTTTCTGTTAAATCATTAAAGACTTAAATGTCAAAATGGTTCTTGTATTTTACCTCATCGGCCTATGTAATCCTCGTGTTATTAATTTGGCCAATTTAGTCCATATGTTTGTATATATTAACAAATGTGATCTTTTCCGTCAAAATTTTGTTCAAACTGAAAAATAATATTTAAAATTAATTTTAAAAAACTGTAATTAATTATAAAATATCCAAATTCAATCTAAAAATGAAATTAATAAAAAAAATTACCTCCCCCAATTTCACGCTCATACCTCAACCACCTCCTAAACCCATAGCCACTCTCACTACACCTACTTCAACCCAAAAAGTACACGTAGTGAGTTGATGGTGGAGAAGAAAGATGATTGCAGCAAGAAAATACAATTGACTCAATAACTTTCTTTGCTACAGAATGCAAGAACATGACTTTTAATAATTAAGTTTTTATTATTATTTGAATCTGAATATTTGTAATCAATTTAAATATTTTTTTTTCTTCCGTTTCAACAGAATTTTGACAAAAAGTACCATAGGGGCTAAATTAGCCAAATTAGTAACACAGGGACTAAATTGGCTGATGAGGTATAGCACATGGACCATTTTGACATTGAAGTCATCATTAAAATGATCTTATTTTTTTGGTATTATGATGATAGAAAATAATAATTAAGGGAAAAAAATGACACTTTGGACCATATTAATTTTACTTATCTATATATATAAAACAATAAGTAGAGAATCTATATCTATATATATAAAACAAAAGGCAGAGAATGGTGAAACATTCAAAATACCAGTGAATACCCTTGGTTAATGCAAACATTAAAAATTGAAATTATTAATTAAATGAGGATAATATGGTAAATTCACACTTTTTCCTATTAAAAAATAAATAAATTTAGAAGAAAAATCAGATAATGGATCCTATTTTTATGAAACACAACTACCCATTATCTTTTTTAATTCTAAAATAAATTTAAATTTTTTTAAAAAAAGCCTCTCGCAAGCGCGGAAGTGCGTGCAGAGAGGCTAGTATATATAAAGCAAAAGGCAGAGAATGGTGAAACATTCAAAATACCAGAAAATGCCCTTGGTTGATCAAAATATTAAGAATTAAAATTATTAATTAAATGAGGATAATATGGTAAATTCACACTTTTTCATATTAAAAAAATAGGAAATTTGCATAAATGCTACCTGAACTTTTAGGCATGTGCGCCATTACCACCTGAATTTTTAATTTTTAATTTTAACCATCTAAACTTTGTTAAGTGTTTTAATTCACCACCTAAGTCTAATTCCGTTAAAGTTTCCGTTAAATATGAGGGCATTTTCATCAACTCACTAGAACTTAAAAATAAAAAATAAAAAAGAAAGTAAAAAAGAAAGTTAAGCTATGCCACTTCCCCCACCCTTCCCTTTTCCAACGCCACTCACACCCACCCCATCCTCCCATTTTCCAACTCCACTCCCCTCCAAAACACCCTTTATATACATATAAGTCATTTTATAACTATATTCTATAAAATAGGAATTGCAAATCTTCCTTATGCATACCTGCAACTTTGTTTAGATTCGCATGAGGTTGTTGCTGTCACAATTTGGTGCCTCCCCAGTATATATATGAAGTTATGATCCATTTCATTTAAGGCATGCCCCTTCAATTTCAACAACCCACTCCAAGAGACGGCAAAAGACAAAGACAAAGAGAAGTTAGGGGTGTATGCAGAGAGGGTGGGGGATTTGGGGAGAAGTGGCTTTGGAAAAGGGGAGGGGAAGGCGTGGTATAATTAGGTTAACTTTTATTTATTTATTTATTTAATTTTAAATTCTATTTTTTATTTTTTAGTTCTATTGAATTGTCTAAAATGCCCTTATATTTAACGGAAACTTTAACGGAGTTAGACTTAGGTGGTGGATTACAACACTTAACAAAGTTCAAGTGGTTAAAAATAAAAATTAAAAGTTTAGGTGGTAATGGCGCACATGCCTAAAAGTTTAAGTGGTATTTATGCAAATTTCCCTAAAAAAATTAAAATTAAAAGAAAAATCAGATAATGAATCCTATTTTTATGAAACACAACTACCCATTATCTTTTTTAATTCTAAAATAAATTTAATTTAATTTTAAAAAAAGCCTCTCGTAGGAGCTAAAGTGTGTGCGGAGAGGCTAGTAATAAAATATTCAAAAACCCAAAAAATATCCTTGATTAACCAAACCCAAAAAATATCCTTGATTAACCAAAATGGTAAAAGACTACAAATTAATATAATATGGGTAAAATGTTAAAACAATAATTTGATCAATTATAAAATATAAAATAAATTCCACCTAAGTAATTATATGGAGGAAGTTACTCCCCACTTCATACACATTCCTGTTTTCTTTTCGATTTTTTTGTTTATATTTTGAATATCTATATATTTACCTGATGTAAAAAAGAAATTATATTTGCATATGGAAAAATATATATATATAATTTAAAAAAGAAAAAGGCCAATTGGCACACGCTAGTTAACTTATAATATAACTTGAGCATTGTAGAGTCACCAAACACATGCTATTTCAGTTCAGAATCAGATTATACTCGTTCAAGTTGTATCTTTTGATAAATAAATAAATAAATAAAAGTTGCAATGCCCAACTTTCAATGTCGCTGCTGCTTCTTCTGCTCCATCGCCAATGCCTCGGTGAAGCAGACTCAGAAGAACTCATTTTCCTCCATTTTCATCCTCTGCCTCAATTAAGATTAGTGGGTCATGCCCGTTTCTCCAGTTCCATGCTCTTTGTTCCCAATGATTTCATCGAAGACCCAGCTACACTTAATTTCAGTTTTCTGAATTTTTAGTGAGATGAAAGCCGTGAATGTTGCTCCTGATACCATAACTTACAATACTTTGATAAAAGGGTACAGCCAAGAAGGTAATAGCGAGATGGGCAATAGGCTTTTGGAGGAGATGTCAAGGAATCAAGTAAATGCTAATATCGTGACATATAATGCATTGATATTGGGACTCTGCAAGGAGGGTAAAACAAAGAAAGCTGCATATCTTGTTAAAGAACTTGATAGAAAGCGCTTTGTCCCAAATGCCTCAACCTTTTTTGCCCTTATTGAGGGGCAGTGTGTGAGAAAGAACTCGGACCATGCCTTCAAGTTATGTAAAAGCATGATAAGGAGTGGTTATCATCCCGATGAGCATACTTTTAACATGCTGATATCTAGCTTCTGCAATAACAGGGATTTTGATGGAGCAGTTGAAGTCTTGAAAGAAATGTTTGAGAGATGTATTGCTCTTGATTCAAGCATCTTATCTGATTTATGTCTAGGACTATGCAGGAACAGGAACGAGAAAATGGTAAAATTGTTATGCAGTGAGATGGTAAAAACTATCTCCCCAGCAGTAGTGGAAGAAAACTGAACATTCGGAAATAACATGTAAAGGTGTACATTGTTTTCCTTGTACATTTCAAAGAGAAGGTTCTACGGTGTTTTGGATGCGGATTATTACTTGAGTTGTGAGAGGCCTTTGTTAATTGGTTTAATTTAACTCCTTTTCTCTTGAGCCATGTACTTGAACTTGTTCCAGATAAGTTCATGTAAACAATTCTGTGTCTTTGTTTTAAACAAGCCTTGTACATGGTTCCATACGAGACATAACCATGGTAGATTGTAAGTTTAATTGAAGAATTAATTGGTGCATCAATGAAAAATAATGTCTGCAATAAAGACCTGAACTGCAAAAGCTTCCATACTAATGCTGATGCTAATTTTGGTTAAAAGGTGCCAAATATGCATACAACAAATCAAACGTTCTCATCAGCTTTATGTAAAGTTATCAGCATTACAATTTTCATATACCTAGGACCTGCTCAAAACCCACCTACTTCAATATATCAGAGGTTATTATTATGTCACAACTCCTCTTCGCCAGCTTCAGCAGCAGCTATGTGAGAATCCAGAGTGTTTATCAGCTGCTCACTTACTGTTTTTGCCACAGATATCATGTCAAGAATGATGCTTGGATCTAGGCCAGCACCGCCCCGTTTGGTCAACCCACAAATGTGGCCTTGCCTATTGATGGAAATAGAAACAGCCGAGCTCATTTGCGATTCCTCTTCTGAAGTGGCATCTACAATATAGTGCCGACCTACCTGAGAAACAGATGGGCAGCAATCAATACAAGACAATAAACATTTGCAGTTTGCTGAAGGGCAGAAGAGATGGTTAACTCATGTCACCTTTGTTAATGTAACTATGACAGGGACCCTAGATGTGTCAAATTGCAGAAATTCCTCATCGCTTACGTCAACCTCTGGTTGCTCATCGCCTGATGCACCGGCTGCAACATTTACTTTTGGGATGCCTGTATTACTCAAAGCAGCCTTTGGGAACATCAGTTTCTTTAAAAGATAAGTAATTTCTTTGGAAACTTAATACTAAACTTTATAACAGCCAGAAATATCTTCTGTTGTCCTTACTTAATTTACAGAACAGAAATAAACTGGGCATATCAAAACAGATAAGAAATATCAAGTACCTTTATAGCAGCACCTAAGGCATCTAGCAGATTCCCATCTGAACTAACAACAAGGCCGTCAATGTAAAGATCCCAACAGATCTTTCCTTCCACAACTACCAGAGAGGAGAGATCAATTCCAGCACCTGGAACAGACAAAGAGGTATATTATCAACTTTGCAGTTATATAGAAATGCCTGTACAAACAAGAAATATGTATTGCCAAAAGAGATCCATACATAATTGGTACAAAAAAATTTACTATGCTTATCTCACTGTTCAATGAGAATACAGACCAGATCCACTTTTACCACCCAAGAGACAACATTGAAGAGCAACTGAGAGTTCTGCTGACAGCTCCTCACCCCCTCTACCCTGTAGAAATGCAACAAAACAACAGCTTTACAAGAAGCGTAAACACATAGGTTCCTAGTATCCATTGCAACGTACACCAACAGGAAAAGTTCAGATTGCCTAATAGGATTACAAATAGACAACAATAGCGCCCTCGTATTTTATCAGAACATGAATTCAACTAAATCAATAATTGTACTTCGTAGAGTTTCTTGCAGAAACCAAGATGTAAGCCTCCATTGACAAAGTAAAAAATGAGAAGGAAGCGGATAATAAAAGTGTTAACCTCAAACATTGGTGCTGCAGTGGGACTGCAATCAACATTTACAACGACCTTTCCTTTGTCAGGTTGCAACGCATTCGGCCTTCCAAGTTCAGCCTGAACTCATTCAAATTTACCAGAAAATATGATATTAAGAACAGCAGGGGCTATTTAAATAATTAGACAAACAAACAACGTAAATTTAGTCATAACATTCTAAAATCACTAGTACGAGCTTCAGGCCACGACTAAATGATACCTTCACACTGGCAATGACATCTGTGGCACCCATCCTGACCCTTGCCGAACCATTTGCCTGCATGGACGCCATCAAGAAAGGGGATTATAACGAAGAAAGTAAAATTTTCATGTCACACAGGAAAATCTATAATTGAAATTTTAAAAACTTTAGGCAAAAAAAAAAAACTTCCTTTCAAAAGAAACATATGACATAATATTAACCTGAGAAATGACTCCAGTTTCAACATAGATGGGTCGAGTCGTCAATCTTTTTCGGCCATCACAACGAAGATCCTGAGCAATGCCACCCTGTATAAAATGCTTTTCTCCTATGGATAGTCCCACCATTTCTGATCATGTGATATGAAAAATGATTTATGATACAATTAACTTCATAGAAATCAAGATGCAACAGAAATAAAACGAAAAACGAAAAAAAATAAGATATAGCAGAAAACCATTACGATTAAAAACAGAAGGCAGTCATCCTGAATGCCTCATATATCAAAGAGAAATTCTACATTCTACAGTGTGCTAAATGAAGGTGAACAAACAATTAGGTCTAAGTAAAGGCAGTCACTTTGAATGCTCAAATTTCAATAAATAGAAAAAGAACTGTCTGAACAGATGGGTTCAACCAAGCAACCAACTAGCTATCACTTCACAAACACAATTATCTAAAACTTTTGTGCCCTACCAATGACATCTATGCAAAACTTTGCCAACTTTCCAATGAACACTAACAAACAAAGACGAATAATTACCGAGCAGAGACGATGCTCACGAAGCCCTAAAGAGTGAGAGAAGGCTGCGGCGGCGTTGCTGAGGCTGAGAGGGATGTGGAGGGAAAGGCTGTCAGGGACTTAGGGTTAGAGATTTCCAAAATCAAATTACGGCAATTTGACACCTGCCAGTGAATTAGCGGGAACGCCTACCTTCACTGCTCGTTCTTCCTCAAAAGAACGAGTTTTTAATCGTACGGAACCTACACCATGTTTTATTCCGTGGAAAGCACTCCCTAAGAGACACGTGTACCGCACTCTATCCAACGGAAGAAACACGTTCTACGCATTCTTTTTATGAACCGTCGGATGAAAAACCCAATTACGTGGCGCACGTACATCGTGGAGAGGAAATGAAACCCGCACCGCACCCAATTCAACCACCATATCATCAACTGGCCCAAATCGAAAATTCCCAATCTTCACCTGTAAAAATTAGGGTTTCTCATTTGCCTCGTCTCTTCGTGAAATTCAATCGATGGGTCGGTCCCGAGCAGCTTCGCATCCCGCTGTAGACAATCACAACCAGAGGTTAGTAAATATTTCTATCACTTCGGTTCAAATTTTCAAGCTTTATCAGACAATAATTAAGTCTTTAAAATTTCTCAATTTCGGTCACAAAAAATTGTTATTTCCTTTTTGGGTAATTTTCAGTAGGGGCAAAAGAAAGAGAACAGCTTCAGGTGCAGAGCCAGCAGAGAACAGTAGCACAGCTCAGAAAGCTGTAGCCCAAGAAACTAGCGAACCCAAGGGGCTTTCTACCACTGCAATTATTGCAACAAAGATATATCTGGGAAAACTCGCATTAAAGTGTGTGGTGTGCCCAGATTTTGACCTTTGCATTGAGTGCTTCTCCGTTGGAGCTGAACTTACACCTCACAAATGCAATCATCCATACAGGGTTATGGTGAGTACCTTTGTATTTATATCAAAAGTTACTGTTTTGATATGTATCTGCTCTGTGAATGTTAAACGTTTCTAGTGAAGTGATCGTAGGACTAATAGAAATTGTTGCAGGGATGGTTGCTTGAAGAATTTTTTATTTTTATTTTAGCTTTAATATATTCTGTTAATATCCAGAACAGAATTTAGAATTTGAAAATGGATAGTGGCAAGATTAGGATGACCTTGAGTAAAACGCATTAAAAGGCAAAAGATTGAATTGGTTTTCTGACCCGAAGTGAAGCTCTAAATACTGCATGCAGATAAGAATTTTTTCCTTGCAAGCAACAGAACCCATTTGAATTCACCTCAATCTATCTAAACAGCTATGAGTAATTATTATTATTTGTTTAGAGAGTATTTTTACGAGCTTGTTCATTCATTTAATTATATAAGAGATTTTCCTCCTAAAGTAAATTTTGTTCTGCATCCGATATGAAATCACATCGGAGATTATGAGATGCTTTTGAATATGACATGGACTATTAAACGTGCATGTATTATTTGAGGAATTTGTTTTTTAAAACAGGACAATTTGTCTTTTCCACTTTTATGTCCAGACTGGAATGCAGATGAAGAGATGCTATTGCTTGAGGTATTAAATTTGCTGATTTCTTTTCATAATGCTTCTGATCAATCTGTGTCTTTTTCTTTTGTCAAACTGATAAACCTGTGTCTAATATCTCTTGTTCTTTGACCATACTTTTTAGGGTATTGAAATGTATGGATTTGGGAACTGGACCGAAGTTTCTGAACATGTTGGAACAAAAAGCAGACAACATTGTATTGACCATTTTTAAAGCTATATATATGAACTCTCCACGCTTTCCTCTACCAGTAAGACCAGTTTTCTTATTAATGTATCCACACACACGTGACATACACACATAAAACATCATATAGAAAAAACCAAAATTTTCTCTAATAATTTTCATAATATCACCTAGGACATGTCTCATGTTATGGGAAAGAGCAGAGAGGAGCTTCTTGCCTTGGCTAGGGCTCGGTGAAATCAAGAAAGGTTAGTTTGCAATGATTGTATTATTAGATGAGCTTGAAAAGCAACTTTGTTTATGGTGATCTTGCATTCCAAGCAACTATATCCTTTGTCGTATCCCTTATGATTTATGATGCCCCAACAGTTTAGATCAAACCATTCAGTAGGTGTGATGATACTTGCTCAATGTTCGTAGATTGCTCTCTGTATCTGTTTTTCATAGAGACTGATAATCCTTTAAATGAGGCAGTTCATTTTGCTTCTTTGAAGTCGCTTGTGATGATGCTCGCGTTCATACTGTCATTATAGACATATACTTTATTTTCATTTTGTGATTTAAAATGTCATCTCAATCTGTTCTCTTTTTTTTCTTTGTAGAAGTTCCCCTGCTTGTGGAGATTCGTTGAAAGAGGTTTCCTCCTTTCCGCAGGAGTCAAGTATGGCTATTTTCTTGTGTTGTATCTACTATTGGTTCAAGTTTCTTGTTGTACATTTTTCGGTTTTAATTTGTCTCTTTCGTTTTTGTGCTTGCAGTTGTGAAGAATCAAAAAAGAATTCAGCTTGTCAATCTTCATCCCACTCAACTGCTGGTATAACAATCAACCTGTGAGTTTTGGTTCTTGAGCAATCTCAGTTATCATGTGTTTTTGTTTATGCGTGACTGGAGAGACCTAATTTGTGTTTTTGCATCAGATGATGCCTCGGTCTGGTCCTAGGTGCTGTGAAAAGGCATCCAACCAAAGCGC
>BJCG01000328.1:0-2500 GCA_005406145.1 Prunus yedoensis
CATGTTTGCGAAGATGGTGTTTCCGCCCTTTCTAATATTTATACCGGATTAAATCACTCAATTGAAACGAATCCAATGATCGATATATTTTTTTAGACTGTGTTTAATGGATACCTTTAAATCATGATTCTATTTAGTTTACACTATTATTCAATTTTCATAAAAATTATAAAATTCCTTTCCAGTTTTAGATTTTTCAACAACAACTCTTTACTCCAACTTCTTAACCCATAAATTTATTCCAAATTCATGAACCGCCCCCGGATTTTTTTTTATTGATTCCTGTCAAAAAGAAACAATTTGAGTAAAAGGTCTTTCTTTTTATTTTAATGAATCCGTTTTTATGTTATTTCGTACTGCACAATTCCTTTGTTTGTGGGATCGTTTTCTCACGAAAAGGAATTAAAATAAATTATAGAATTAATACACCTATGTCTAGATCTGGGATAAATGGAAATTTTATTGATAAAACCTTTTCAATTGTAGCCAATATCTTATTACGAATAATTCCGACAACTTCTGGAGAAAAAGAGGCATTCACCTATTACAGAGATGGTGCGATTTTATTATTTTTTTTTATATTTTTACCGCTCTCAGTCTTAAGAGAAAGACAACATTATTCGGGATAGGAAGAAAAAAATTATGGAAATAATCTAAACGCTTGTTGAGGTGAAGTTTGTAAATAAAACAACGCCTTCTGTCGTGTATCCCCGAGTAATGCGCCTCAGATGCTTCAATTGTCGATTCTAGAGTATTGAGCGAAAGGTTACACCTATGGGTTAGGTCAACCCTACTCCACTAGTACCAATAGGGGGCATAGGGGAAGAAGCACTACTCCTAGGAATCAACACACGAAAACTTTGTTATAAATTATCCCTTTTCCTTATCAGGATCGGGACTAACAATGGTTGGGACAACAAACATCCATCTCGTTCGTATTTTGGATACCCGTATAACCATCGAAGACTGTTGAAGTGACTAATTCCTGCAAATTAAAGGGCGTTGAAGACAAAGAAATTGTTGGAGTAACTTTTTTTATCTAATACCAACATGCTTGATGTTAAGGAAAGATCTTCTACAAGAAGGTTGGCTAGAGATTTCTTGTAAAAACACCAGCCCCGCTTAGTTTATAATGAGAATATTTCAGTCTTTTTGATTCCATGTATTATTATCATTATGCACATAAAGGAGGAGCCGTATGAGATGAAAATCTCATGTACGGTTCTGAAACGGAGATTCTTTGAATCGAATGACGACCGTAACGGATGTCGGCTCAATCCGAAGGAAATTATGCGGAAGCTTTACAGAATTATTATGAAGCTATGCGACTAGAAATTGATCCTTATGATCGAAGTTATATACTCTATAACATAGGCCTTATCCACACAAGTAACGGGGAACATACGAAAGCTTTGGAATATTATTTTCGGGCCCTAGAGCGAAACCCATTCTTACCACAAGCTTTTAATAATATGGCCGTGATCTGTCATTACGTGCGACTATCTCCACTATAGAAATAAAAAAAGGAAAGAAAGAAAAAAATCCGTTAACGTTAATAAATACTAGAAACAAAGAGTAGGCTTTCTACATATGTATCGTTCAAAACAACGATTTTTATCAGCTGTAGCAAAGAAATAAACTTCATAAAAGTCGAAATATGAATATGAAGAAATAGGTATGCCTAGATACTTTATTCTATGGATAAAGGATCTAATTGATAGAGGAAGCGCCGTAAAGATCAATTCGCGAGGTTTTGGTCCGATACAATAAGAACTGCTTACTTATGTCATGATATGAGATAAAAGTTAGGAATCCACTTATGTAATAGAGTCGATCCCCTAAGGTATTGAGCAGCGGTGTAGCATCAGATCCCAAAGATGGTAAGTCTTTTCCTTCTTATGAAGGAAGGCCTTTTTCAAAGATTCTATATAAATTTATATATGAAACCGAGATAGTTACCTTTCAGAAAATTCGAATAATAGTGAAAACGCTTATGCTTTATTTTTCTGAAGGTGGGAGAAAAGATAAAACTGATTATTAATAAAAATTTTAGTTTGAAACTCATGTAATTAACCTCTTTCTTTTGGTTAACTCGAGAAAAAAAAATGGGATATGGATATATCTCTGAGAAATCTCATTTAATTAGTTATTAGTTATAGGGTAATGAAAAAATAGGACACCAAAAGAATTTGACCGCTGAGCCGTATGAGGTCGGAAACTCTCAAGTACGGTTCTAAGGGAAGGAATTTACCCCCCTATTCCGACCGGGGAGAACAGGCCGTTCAACAAGGGTATTCCGAAATTGCGGAGGCTTGGTTCGATCAAGCCGCCGAGTATTGGAAACAAGCTATAGCGCTTACTCCTGGTAATTATATTGAAGCACAGAATTGGTTGAAGATTACAAGGCGTTTCGAATAAGAAGACTATTATTACTATGTACTATTATTATTTAATTTAGAATTTAGATATTTAGTTTTATATATTTTTTATATTTGTTATA
>BJCG01000328.1:12500-17500 GCA_005406145.1 Prunus yedoensis
CTTCTAATACCATATATTTTATTGCTTTATATTTTACTCTTTTATTTTTAAAATTTCCTATTATTTATTAATAATTGTATTTAATTAATAAATAATAGGAGACCTAGAAATGAATTTCGCATCCCATTCTCCATCACAATTGTCGGAAACAAAAAATCGTATGTATCAATTATGGATGGAAATATTTAGTACATGAAATAGTTATTTGCTAGATATATAAATAGATAGATAAGATATAACTAATAAAATAAATAAATAAAAAATTGATCTTGTTTGTTTCTGGAATTGGAATCAAAGAAAGATATTTAAACCGGCGTGACTTGTAATAAATGTTTCTCTGTAAAGGAGGGGAATAGTAATTTATTCATTCCTAATTTATTTCCTTTCCTATAGAACATCTAGGAACAAGAGGATTTAATCGGATATATCGACAGATTCCCCGCGTAGTCAAAGAAAAAAAGATCAAATTTATATCTCTATCGAATGTTAATATCAGAATAGTGGATATAATTATGATGCAAGGGGGTTAGGTCCACTTACTTTTTCTTTTATTGATTTCTAATCGATTTAATTGGAAAATAGGAAAGGAATATTTTAAGATTCAAGAAGACGACTTATCCTTATTCATTATAATAGCAAATTTATAACCATACTATAATTCATTATAATGTTATAATGTTATAATTTTATTATATATAAAATTATATTAAATCATACGGTTTGTTACTTTGATACTACTTTATTACAAATATTAACAATATATTTATTCGCACTTCAAATATGAATACTACCGCCGGAGTTTTTTTATTTATGAAAAAATCAAAGCCCCTTATCGGATTTGAACCGATGACTTACGCCTTACCATGGCGTTACTCTACCACTGAGTTAAAAGGGCTTGTTTGATTCAATTCCTGAATAAAGCCACTATGAGTTTAGTATATATACTTATTATAATGGATGTACATATATATCTTATAATAAATAAGTATAGGGGTTCATTCAGGAATGATAAATTTTATTTAGCCAGTAAATTAAATTTAAATATAGGGTTGGGGTATACTAGTGAATATAAACGGTTTATTGGATTTGATAAATACAATGAATTGTTTCAAGACCTATGAGTAATACATGTACCCACTAATTTAACAGAAATCCAAAATATTTCATTGAATCATTGATAAAGAGATTCGGCGTGGCCTTTGAACCAAATTTTTAGCGAAAAAAATTCTATAGAATCGTGAAAGACGGAAAGGTCCTTCGTATCGAGTCATACCATTCCATTATATTGACAATTTTTAAAAACTATTCATACTATGAGCATAGTATGATGGCGGTCGTGCAAGTATGCCCCCATCGTCTAGCGGTTCAGGACATCTCTCTTTCAAGGAGGCAGCGGGGATTCGACTTCCCCTGGGGGTAGGGTACTACGAAAGGAAGTTGATCATGGATTATCAATAAGCCTGTAATTGATTCTTCCTGGGTCGATGCCCGAGCGGTTAATGGGGACGGACTGTAAATTCGTTGGCAATATGTCTACGCTGGTTCAAATCCAGCTCGGCCCAATAATTCGCCGATCCACCATGAAATAATATAACCCATTTGTTGCTCTCCAGAAATGCCCGATCCCCCAATACGTAAGAGAAAGGTTTTCTGATATATCTATACCACTATTTATTTACTCTATTTTTACAACAAATTCTGATCTTGCTAATGATCTAGATTCATATCAGGATCTGTAAGTATAAAGTAAAGAGTAAATAAAAAAACTTTTTTTCATTGAAAGAGTGATTATCCGATTGATTTGGCAATAACGAAACGATTACTAGTAATCCAGGCTGCCCTCACTAAAGTGCATATCCATATGGGTATCAATATATCACACTCGCGGCTCTGTTACAACACGCCAATTCTAATCTAAATTTAATCTAAATAAATTGAAAGGGTTAGAATGAAATCATAAAAATATATATACTTTATACTTTATTATGGTATTTACTTGGGATTGTAGTTCAATTGGTCAGAGCACCGCCCTGTCAAGGCGGAAGCTGCGGGTTCGAGCCCCGTCAGTCCCGACGAATCCAAATCCAATAAAAAAATATATCAATTCATCTCTCTGTTTTTTGTGAAAAGAAGTACAAACAGCAGAATTTAATTCCCAACGGCGATCCCTCTTCTTTTCTTTTTCGTTTAACATTTATCATCAAACAAATGGGATAATTTCCATTTCTTAGACTAGTACCGATTCGATTGATGGGAGAGAGACATATGTGGATTAGTACAATTATTGTTAGCATCAGATTCGGGATTCCACGGGATACCGTACTGGGCCTGGCTTTTTCGATTACTCCCGATCTGTGGAATGTGGAATAGAGTACTGTATGTTTCCCGGGAGTACATACATAAATGGAATTTGTACGATATAAAATTAATTTAACATAGTTACTGTGATAGATTTAATCTTTAAAAGAAAAGCGTATCCTTTTCTGGCCCGATTTTGTGTAACCTCAATTTATAATTTCACTAATTTGAAATAATCTATCTCATTCAAATTTCACATTGAGCTTTTGGTATATGTGTCCCGTTATTAATCCAAGGAAAGAGGATATTAAAAAAATAAAGATCAAACAGGGATCGCTTTTTTATTAGCGAGGGAATGCAAATTTATTTTTTTAAGGGTTTTTTCCTTGAAAGAACAAACTTTTTAAATATATATATAAATATATATAAATAGTGAATTTGATGGAATATTATATTTTTTTATACCGGAACTTGTACTCATCTTTATCATACTTCTTTTGTTTTCCAAGAAGATTAGATCATTAAAAAAATGAGTTTAGAACTTAACTCCTTCCCTTTTTTTTAATTTAGCTTCTATTGTTTGGTGGGGTAGAACCAATGGTAAGTGGAAAGGCGGTTAGATGATACTTCATCAGATGATTGTACAAAGAGGGCGGTAGGTTATAGAAAAGAAAGAATGGAAAAGAATGATAAATAAATAAAGGAATTATTGATTGGATTAGGAATCAAATTTTGAGTTCGGTATGGATAAAAGATCTTCCTATGTTATACTATTCAATTCTTGACGATGAGTCAATTTGATAGCTCAGATATTGTTATTCATGATATTGATCCGATTCGATATCATCGAGATGTAATTCATCCCATTGAATTTACAGGCGAAAGATTTATTATCTCTATGGGATTAACTCCCGAGTTATTTCGAATTAAAGAAAAATTAAACAAATGAGATTATGGAAGTAAATATTCTCGCATTTATTGCTACTGCACTGTTTATTCTAGTTCCTACCGCTTTTTTACTTATAATATACGTAAAAACAGTCAGCCAAGGTGATTAATTTGAATTAAACTTGACTTTTTAGTTCTTATCAATAATTGAAAGAAAAGGATTAAAATTTCGCGTCTTAAATGAAATGGGCAGACTAGAATCATCCGTATTCTATAAGATACGATAGTATGGTAGAAAGAAATATCTGAATCTTTCTACCATACTATCTAGTATTGTGTATAAAGTTGTATTGTAATACAGGTTAATTTAATATAGATCAATCTACAATAGTATCGTCATATTCCTTTCCTATATATAGGGAAATCAATTACATATATACATATAGAATATACATAGTGATAATGTATATAATGTCCCAATTCTATTTCTTTGCTTTATCTATTTGTGTTGATTTCAATTAATTTTAAATAATCGAAAGCGATTAAAAGCGATTATAATTCCTAGATTTCTGATTATTTTCAATATGAATCCCGATCAAAAGAATCAATGACTTCTTCGTCGGAATGCTAACAAAAAGATTATTTTATTATACTATACCCATTTTATTATACCCATTATAGAAGTCATTGATTGAGCAGTTGACAAATGATCCACGGGAACTTCTTCGGAGTCGATTTTTAACGTTTGAACCATGATATGAAATGGGTTCAATAAAACAAGCACAACATAAATAAAATTTCTAAAATAATAAAACAAACGGTAAGTGCGCATGACTCGCCCAAGACATTAGTATGTGCAGTATCTCGTTGGACAACTACAATGTCTATGTTGTTTCCCATAGAAAATGTGTATCCACGTAATGTAATAACAGAATGGTTTTCTCTTTGATCTTTGAACAGTAAAGAGGTAAACAAAAAAAAAGTAAAATAAAAAGGGTTCCGTTCTTCCTCATGGTCCATATACAACTTTTGTAAGAGTCAGTTCATCGAAATAGAAAATTTATGAAGAATTCAGCTGTAATAAATTTCCTACCTTTTGTATTCCTTTTACGTTTTTTTACTTTCGAAATACGAACACGGAAATAATTGAAATATTTCTTTGATTGAAAGAGTATTCTTCATATTTATTTATTATTCATAGAATACATTACTCCACTAAAATCCAAGATAATTTCTAAATGAATATATTTTCTATTTCAATTTAAAAATTAAATTTTAAATTGAAATAGTGAAATTTAAAATAAAAAAGCTTTGACGAACGATCTATAAAAAAAAAAAATTGATACAGTTTAGTTCCTAAACTCAATTAGTAGTACTTCTAGAGTCCACTTCTTCCCCATACTACTAGTGAAAGGGAAAACGTAAAGACTACCATTAAAGCAGCCCAAGCGAGATTTACTATATCCATGTGAATTATGTCCTCTATCTCTATGAAGGAATTATTCAATTATTGTTCACTAATAAATAATAGTGGAATCACTGGCGCAGAGTCAAAAAGTGATTCTGACCCAACATCGTTGATGAAATAATACAAAAAATCCAATTATAACGAGTTCTTATACGATTTCTAGTATAATCAGAAAAGATTAAGCACAAGCAAAATATGTAGAGACCCCCTTGGAGGTATCAAAGAAATGCTACTAACATGTAGAAAAAATAAAAAACCCATTCTTTCTTTTGTTGCTCTTCATTAAGTTAAGTAAAAAGTATAAAAATATAGAAGAAAGCTAGATCACTATCTATCACATACCCTA
>BJCG01000328.1:25000-27500 GCA_005406145.1 Prunus yedoensis
TGACGATAATAACTATAAGTATACGAAAGAAAAGAACCTTTTTTTGTAATTCCTACGATGCAATTGGAGCTTATCGGCAGAAAAGAATCAATTAGATAGCCCTTTGTGGCTCCGGTGGCGACTAGATCAACGCGTTATTACTTCAAGAGAAACTCCTATCGAAGTTCACTATGAATCTTTGGGTACCTATCATGAGATTTATGGGCACTATCTAATAGTAAGAAGTATAAAAAAAGAAATTATTTGTATATACGTTCGAACCACAGTTGGTCATATTTCTCTTTATCGAGAAATCGAAGAGGCCATCCAAGGGTTTTGCCGGCCTACTCATATGGTACCTAATCATATGGTATATAAGCGAAGTAATTCTATGACACCCGTGTGAGTTTGGGTTTCCGCAGTTCACCTAGGGACCATAGTATAGTTACTGAATTTCTATGCGAATCAAGATCGAGAAAAGGAAGTTTTCCAATCATTGACTCAAACCCATTGTCGAACCCCAATCAGCGGAATAGGAGGGTACTTATGGCAGAACGGGCCAATCTGGTCTTTCACAATAAAGTGATAGATGGAACTGCTATTAAACGACTATTAGGAGATTAATAGATCACTTCGGAATGGCATATACATCACACATCCTGGATCAAGTAAAGACTCTGGGGTTTCGACAGCCACTGCTACATCCATTTCATTAGGAATTGATGATCTTTTAACAATACCTTCTAAGGGGTGGCTAGTCCAAGATGCTGAACAACAAAGTTTTATTTTGGAAAAACACCATCATTATGGGAATGTACACGCGGTAAGAAAAATTACGCCAATCTATTGAGATATGGTATGCTACAAGTGAATATTTGCGACAAGAAATGAATCCTAATTTTAGGATGGACCGACCCTTTTAATCAGTCCATATGATGTCCTTTCGGGAGCTAGAGGAAATGCATCCCAAGTACACCAATTAGTAGGTATGAGAGGATTAATGTCGGATCCACAAGGACAAATGATTGATTTACCTATTCAAAGCAATTTACGTGAAGGACTGTCTTTAACAGAATATATAATTTCTTGTTATGGAGCCCGAAAGGAGTTGTGGATACTGCTGTACGAACATCGGATGCTGGATATCTTACACGCAGACTTGTTGAAGTAGTTCAACACATTGTTGTACGTAGAAACAGATTGTGGCACCATCCGAGGCATTTCTGTGAGTCCTCGAAATGGGATGATGCCGGAAAGAATTTTTATACAAACATTGATTGGCCGTGTATTAGCAGACGATATATATATAGGCCCACGATGCATTGCCGTTAGAAATCAAGATATTGGTATTGGACTTGTCAATCGATTCCATAACCCTTCACACACAACCAATATCTATACGAACCCCCTTTACTTGTAAGAGTACATCTTGGATCTGCCGATTATGTTATGGCAGGAGCCCCACTCATGGCGACCTGGTCGAATGGGAGAAGCGTGGGTATTATTGCGGGTCAATCTAGTGGAGAGAACCGGGCACTCAACTAACATTAAGAACTTTTCATACCGGTGGAGTATCACAGGGGGTAACTGCAGAACATGTAAGAGCCCCTTCTAATGGAAAAAAAAAAATTCAACCGAGGATTTGGTTCATCCCACACGTACACGTCATGGGCATTCCTGCTTTCTATGTTATATAGACTTGTATGTAACTATTGAGAGTGAAAATATTATACATACGTGACTATTCCACCCAAAAGTTTGATTTTAGTTAAAATGATCAATACGTAGATCAGAAAAAGTGATTGCTGAGATTCGCGCGGGAGCATACACTTTAAATTTAAAGAGAGGGTTCGAAAACATATTTATTCTGACTCAGAGGAGAAAAGGAAGCACTGAGTACTGATGTATACATGCGCCGGAATTTACATATAGTAATGTACATCTTTTACAAAAACAAGTCATTTGTGGATATTATCAGGAGGTTCGTGCGGATCCAGTGCAGTCCCTTTTTCACTCACAAGGATCAAGATCAAACGAACGTTCATTCTCTTTCTGCTGAAGGAAGATATATTTATAGCCCTTTTCAGTAAATAATGATCAAGTATGGAAACACAAAAGTTTGATCTTTCTGGTAAAAAAGAAAGTACTAGTCCTGATTATTCAGAATTAAATAGAATCATATATAAGGGTCATTGTAATCTCATATTTCCTGCTATTCTCCATGATAGATTCTGATTTTTTTTTATTGACAAAGAGGCGAAGAAATAGATTCATCATTCCATTCCAATCGATTCAAGAACGAGAGGAAAGAACTAATGCCCCCGTCCCAGTATTTCGATTGAAATACCCATAAATGGTATTTTTTCGTAGAAATTAGTATCTTGCTTATTTCGATGATCCTCAATACAGAAGAAAGAGTTCGGGAATTACTAATATGGAACTGTAGGGTTGCATTCAACCCTCAAAAAGAGGATTTAATTGAGTATCGAGGAGTTAACGAATTTAAGCCAAAATACCAAAT
>BJCG01000328.1:32500-42500 GCA_005406145.1 Prunus yedoensis
AGTCGTACGAATTCACAAAAACTACGTGGATAGGAACTAAAAAAAAGATATCGAAGTAGTTCTGCGGATTCAATAATATTATTATATTAATATTATTTTTATTTCAATATTGAAATATTTCAATTCGGGGTTCTAATTAGTTTAACTGAATAAATCTTAGCGATGGAATAATTAAGTCATAAGTCGTTGGTTGATTGTATCATTAACTATTTTTTTATTTTTTTTTGTTTTGGTGCGAGGAACTTAACATGAATCCACTGATTTCTGCCGCTTCCGTTATTGCTGCTGGGTTGGCCGTCGGGCTTGCTTCTATTGGACCTGGGGTTGGTCAAGGCACTGCTGCGGGGCAGGCTGTAGAAGGGATCGCGAGGCAACCAGAGGCGGAGGGAAAAATACGAGGTACTTTATTGCTTAGTCTGGCTTTTATGGAAGCTTTAACAATTTATGGACTGGTTGTAGCATTAGCCCTTTTATTTGCGAACCCCTTTGTTTAATCCAAAAATATATATTTTTATTTTCTTGGATTTGCTGCTCTTGTTTTTTCGAATTATAGTAAGATTTAACTCCTACAATTAAATTACTTAGGGCCAACAACCCACGGAAAGAGCGGATTTGAGGATGAGGAATTCACACTCCAACTCGCTTTCTTCCTTTACCTTCTTAGTCCAATGGAAGAACTTTTTTTAGGAAGTATTGCAACAAACGAGATATTTCGTAACTGACCTGACATAAGATCTGGTACCTAACTCTAATAAGTATCATTCTTATTGGAAATTTCCACTTATTGGAAATTTCCAATTGAAAAAAAAATCCATTTATAAATCAATATATTTTTTGACTCTATTTAGAAATAGGGAAATTAATAATAAAAATAATACAAAAAATATAAATAATTAGTCTATCTATAACTATAAGAAAGAGGAGATCATATGAAAAATGTAACCGATTCTTTCCTTTCCTTGGGTTATTGGCCATCCGCCGGGAGTTTCGGGTTTAATACCGATATTTTAGCAACAAATCCAATAAATCTAAGCGTAGTGCTTGGTGTGTTGATTTTTTTTGGAAAGGGAGTGTGTGCGAGTTGTTTATTTCAAGAATAGGCTGGATCCAACCAACTGCATTTTTTTCGTTATAACTAGGAAAAAAAGGTGCATGATTCCGCGAATTTCTTCTGAAAAAAAAATATATATATTTAAGAACCATAGCATTTCGCGATTCATTGGTAAATCTACTTTGATTCTCTCTCAACCAATAATGTAAACCATTAACAGGGTTAAAGCTAAACCGTTTGAAGTTCAGATGCAGCATGGTATTCTTTCTACTACTATGTTAGTTAATCAGTTAATATGGAAGCGGGTTCAAAACAAATAGTTGGAATTTTTTTTTTTTTTTCGATATAAAACACTCATGTCGCTAAAATTATTTGAACCCGTTATTTGATTGGAACAAATCGGAAAAACGGGTATTTCACCCCCCCTTTATTTATCTTTTTTATCCAATGCTGAATCGATGGCCTATGTATAAAGTAAGAAGAATTCTTTGGATTAAAAACAAAAAAAGAAACAACCTTGCTGACAATTATTTGTTTGGTCAGAAGAGTCCTCCGAATATTATGTTCTTGGATTAGCGATCCGTTTCGATATTTTCGAATATGAATAGAGAAGAGAGGATAGGCTCATTACATTAAAAAAAAATATGGGAATTACCATAAGTAATTGAAAAAATTGAGCGTGAGAGCCAAATGAAGCGAAAGATTCATGTTTGGTTCGGGAAGGGATCGTGGAAGTTTTGAAATGAATGGAAAGATAATCTACTTTCATTAAGTGATTTATTAGATAATCGAAAACAGAGGATCTTGAAGACTATTCGAAATTCAGAAGAACTACGCGAGGGGGCCCTAGACCAACTGGAAAAAGCCCGGGCCCGCTTACGGAAAGTAGAAACGGAAGCGGATCAGTTTCGAGTGAATGGATACTCTGAAATAGAACGAGAAAAATTGAATTTGATTAATTCCACCTATAAGACTTTGGAACAATTAGAAAATTACAAAAATGAAACCATTCATTTTGAACAACAAAGAGCGATTAATCAAGTTAGACAACGGGTTTTTCAGCAAGCCTTACAAGGAGCTCTAGGAACTCTGAATAGTTGTTTGAACAACGAGTTACATTTACGTACCATAAGTACTAATATTGGTATGTTTGGAACGGTGAAAGAAATAACGGATTAGTCCTTCTAATGCAGGCATTATTTTTTTTCTTCAAAAAAAATAAGAAATACTTATGGTAACCATTCGAGCAGATGAAATTAGTAATATTATCCGCGAACGTATTGAGCAATATAATAGAGAAGTAAAGGTTTTAAATACCGGTACTGTACTTCAAGTAGGCGATGGCATTGCTCGTATTTATGGTCTTGATGAAGTAATGGCAGGTGAATTAGTAGAATTTGAAGAGGGTACGATAGGCATTGCTCTGAATTTGGAATCAAATAATGTTGGTGTTGTATTAATGGGTGACGGTTTGATGATACAAGAGGGGAGTTCTGTAAAAGCAACAGGAAGAATTGCTCAGATACCCGTAAGCGAGGCTTTTTTAGGTCGTGTTATAAATGCACTGGCTAAACCTATTGATGGTCGGGGCGAAATTTCATCTTCTGAATCTCGATTAATTGAATCTCCCGCTCCTGGTATTATTTCGAGACGTTCCGTATACGAGCCTCTTCAAACAGGGCTTATTGCTATTGATTCTATGATCCCTATAGGGCGTGGTCAGCGAGAATTAATTATTGGGGACAGACAGACCGGTAAAACAGCAGTAGCCACAGATACTATTCTCAATCAACAAGGGCAAAATGTAGTATGCGTTTATGTAGCTATCGGTCAAAAAGCATCTTCTGTGGCTCAGGTGGTGACTGCTTTACAGGAAAGGGGAGCAATGGAATACACTATTGTGGTAGCTGAAACGGCGGACTCCCCTGCTACATTACAATACCTTGCTCCTTATACAGGAGCAGCTCTGGCTGAATATTTTATGTACCGTGAACAACACACTTCAATCATTTATGATGATCCCTCCAAACAAGCGCAGGCTTATCGCCAAATGTCTCTTCTATTACGAAGACCGCCGGGCCGCGAAGCTTATCCGGGAGATGTTTTTTATTTACATTCACGCCTTTTGGAAAGAGCCGCTAAATCAAGTTCTCGTTTAGGTGAAGGAAGTATGACTGCTTTACCAATAGTTGAGACCCAATCGGGAGATGTTTCGGCTTATATTCCTACTAATGTAATTTCCATTACAGACGGACAAATATTCTTATCTGCCGATTTATTTAATGCTGGAATCAGACCGGCCATTAATGTGGGTATTTCTGTTTCCAGGGTAGGATCCGCAGCTCAAATTAAAGCCATGAAACAAGTAGCTGGCAAATCAAAATTGGAATTGGCACAATTTGCAGAATTAGAAGCCTTTGCACAATTCGCTTCTGATCTCGATAAAGCTACTCAGAATCAATTGGCAAGAGGTCAACGATTACGTGAGTTGCTCAAACAATCTCAATCATCTCCCCTTTCGGTGGAAGAACAGATACTGACTATTTATACCGGAACGAACGGTTATCTTGATTCATTAGAAATCGGACAGGTAAGGAAATTTCTTGTTGAGTTACGTACTTACTTAACTACGAATAAACCTCAGTTCCAAGAAATCATATCATCTACCAAGACATTTACCGACGAAGCGGAAGCCCTTTTGAAAGAAGCTATTCAGGAACAGATGGAACGTTTTCTACTTCAGGAACAAGTATAAATAAATACTTTGAATCTTCATCAATCTTAATTAAATTATAAAATTATAATTTCTATAAATCTTTAGAATTTAAAATATTATATAATCATTATTATTATATAATCTTTTAATCTTATATTATCTTTAATATATATAATATATTTTATATTATGACTTGATATTATAATATTATGACTTTAACAAGTCATTTAAAAAATTATTAATTTATCTATAAATTATATAAATATATTTTTTATAATATCTTTATATAAACTAATAAACTAAAATCTTTAGAATATATATTAATTATTTAATTTAAATTTATATGTAATTTAATTAAATTTAATTAATATGTAATAAGAGCGTTTCTTATTCAAGTCATTCAAAATATCTTTCTTGACATAGAAATCTAAAAAAAAAAAATACATATGGAAATAAATTGCGTCCAATAGGATTTGAACCTATACCAAAGGTTTAGAAGACCTCTGTCCTATCCATTAGACAATGGACGCTTTTCATTCCAATTTTAATATTTCTTGTTCGGAAAAATAAATGATGCATTACATTATATTAATTCAATTTTTAATTAATTAAAATCTTAAAATATTTAATAAAAAGAAGATAAAGTAAAAGCGGGTAGCGGGAATCGAACCCGCATCGTTAGCTTGGAAGGCTAGGGGTTATAGTCGACGTTGATTCATCATTTTTAACGTCTCTAATTCAAAACTGAACGTGAAACTTTGGTTTCATTCGGCTCCTTTATGTAAGATGGATAAATTCCCAGATTAAGACATGAACGAAATAAAAAAAAAATTCCACCCATAACATCTATGTCAGCTTTTCTGTCTGAATGTATTCAGAACAACCCGCTTTCTAGACGATCCCTAATAGAAAAGAGGGGGATTATAACAATCTTTCTAGTTACTTCGTTCTCTATTTCTATTTGAGAGAATCCTTAGGAAAAGCATTTTGTTTCCACCGAGCTAAAACAATTTGTCAATGTCTCTAGTAAACCAAAGTCATTGTTTAATAGCTATTTTGCTTCAATTTACCTAATACAAATTATAAATTAAAGATTTAGTTACGATTAGAAATACACCCTCTATCTTTATCCATGGATCCTTTATTTATACTTATTCATTTAGAACTTATCCATTTAGAATAGAAGTATTGATCCAATAAAAAAAATTATGTTTCGTAATCTCATAATCCAATTTTTCAACTTTTCATTGATTCTTGGATACAAATCACGAGAATGTATATTATTCCTCGAATTTTTTATTGAGAGGTAAAGGATTAAATCCTTTTAAGAAATAAAGTTTTTGATCGGAATGGAATATTAATCAAACCGAAAGACCCCTTAACTATTAAGGGGTTATAGAACGAATCACACTTTTACCACTAAACTATACCCGCTACAATCCGATTATTGTATATAAATGAACCTTTTGTCGAACAATAAAACAATAAAATTGGTCGTAATAAAAAGTCAAAGTTAAAAGAAAAGATAGGATCATAAAATAATCATTAAAATTAGAGCGTTTACGTGTTGTATCAGAGAACTTAATGAGATGAGGAAAGGAGAATTTTTTTAATTTTTTAATTTAAATAAATCCGTTTATTTACGATTTGTTGGAACAAAAAGGGCGGGCCCGGCCTGGTCAGTACTTAGCCGGGCCGTGGAACTAAAAAGCCCCTTCGGATGAAAAAAAAATTTTTAAGGGTTTTTTAAGCCTTATTTTTTATAATGTAACATAGTATTATCTTTTTTCAATTGGGAGGAGAGATGGCTGAGTGGACTAAAGCGTCGGATTGCTAATCCGTTGTACGAGTTTTTCGTACCGAGGGTTCGAATCCCTCTCTTTCCGTTTTTGTTGATGACTCGATATTTTCTTTCGAATTTTTCGCGAGCTTTTTTTTTTTTAATAGTTAAAGATGTGTAATAAATAAAATATTACTAAGAACATTTAAAAATCAAGCAAGGAAAACAAAAACCTTTTTTTTATTCTTCACGTCCAGGATTACGTCCTGGATCATTAGACAGGAATCCGAAGATAAAGAGAGAAACAAAGAATATCACTACCGTGTAAACAAATAGTTTTAGAGTAAGCATTACATAATCTCCAAGATTTTTTTAGTAAAAAAGAGAATAGATTCTCCGTTTTTATACCGCATACCCTACCTTTTTTATTTTTACACCAAGAAATGAAGTGGGGTGATCCAGATTTGTCGCGGTTGTACAAGAATTTCAATATTTGAATTGAGGGTGTAAGACTTATCTGGTCTTATCAATTCTTAGAGTTTTTTTTTTTTTTCAATAAATCCTGAATTTGTCTAGACAAAAAATATCATCGAAAACTTACAGCAGCTTGCCAAACAAAGGCTAACAGAAAAAAAAACAGGGGTATTACTGGCATAACATCTACGATTGGATTTAAAAAAGCGTAGGCCTCGGGCAATTTGGCGACGAAAAAACTACTTGAATAAAGAGCGGAATTAAGACAGATCAAACTAAATATATTAAGCATAACAAACATTTTGTTCTTGAGGATAATTGTATTTTATTTATTTTGATTGAGTTATTAATAAATTGAGTTTTTTATTATTTAATTATTATAAATATGTTATTATTCATAGAAGAGAAAATGAATAAAAAGAAAATAAGATAGACCAAAAAACTTTGATTTGAACTCACCCAATCAACAATCCTTCAATTCTCAAATCAAAAGAGAATAGAATAAATCATACTCATACAATATCGAATTATATGTAATGATCAATAATTCAGTTTAATTATGTCTACATGTATAAAAATTGTAGTAATTTATTTTATAGATAATAGATATTTAGACTGGAGTTGACGAACAACCAGTACCATATTAGTGTTTATTAGTGTCGACTAGAAATGGGGCGTGGCCAAGTGGTAAGGCAACGGGTTTTGGTCCCGCTATTCGGAGGTTCGAATCCTTCCGTCCCAGAGCATACCTGACCCATAATCATATTATCATATTTTAATATATAATAAAATATAATATATATATCTATATCATAATAAAATATATAAAATTAAAGATTGTCTTTTCAAACAGTCTTCCGTTTAAGGGTATAATATTGGTATAGAATGTGTTTTGTTTCTTTTTTTTTTTATATATATATATGAAATCTGAATCATATTTTTTCATAAATTTAATCTAGTTCAAATAACACGCATACGAAATTTAATCTATTTGTGACTTGTTATACTGATTTTACACTATGAAAAAATAACAACCTAAACCTTAAATCTTTTCTTACATAAGTCTTTTTTATCTATCTTTTTTTATCGTTGATGGGTTAATCCAATATAGATTTTTCTCTCTCTTATGATGATAAAAAGTGAATGGTCCTTACTGTAAAACCTTATGCAAAATGCAAATAATGATATCGGGTAGGAAATTATTCAATCAATTAAATCTTTTAATGATTCTTATGAGTTCTTGGTACTCGAAGAAGTGTTAAATTGTTGAATTTATCCTATCATCTTACTTGAAGATAGAGATTAAAAATAACTTGTTTATTCGTGCCGAACCGATGTTATTCATGATTCCATAATTGAATCAATTACATACTGGTTCCAAACTGAAGGAATGTTATGGTAAAACTTCGTTTAAAACGATGTGGTAGAAAGCAACGTGCGACTTGAAGGACATGATCCGCTGTGGATTCTTACATCCACCATTTTTATATTATATAGGAATGAAAGTGCTCTTGGCTCGACATCGTTTGTTCTGTTCTACTGGAACCCCCGTTTTGGAGTGTTGTGATGTAAATAGTACACGATGGAGCTCGAGTAGAAAGTATTGATTAATTTCTCAAGGGCAAGAATCTAAGGTTAGTATCGATCAATAAATTGGAACAACTTCGTAAGTATATTTTCGATATATAAATCTAAAGGATCCAATTCGATTTAATTTCAAATTAATGTTAGAATTGGTAAAACTCTTTCGATCAAATCAAAAGCAAAGTGTATTACGCAGGAATCAACCATTCATATGATTCTTTGATAGAAAGAAATCACAAAAACGGTATGTTGCTGCCATTTTGAAACGATTTAAAGATCACCGAAGTAATGTCTAAACCCAATGATTCAAGGCAAAGATAAAGATCCTGGAACAAGGAAATACCATTTTTCAATTGTCTCAATAACTAGATCAGAATGAAGAATCAAAATAGATTCTTAAAGTAGACAGACAAAAGGGGTTAGAGACCACTCAATAAATGAAATACCTAAAAGGTTTCTTTTGAGTTATTTGAGAGTTATTCAACTTGAGTTATGAGGGCGCAAATACAAATAATTTTTTTTAGGTTGGGGAAGGATAAGAAAAAAGTACTTAAAATCAATAATCTAATTAATTTATTTATTTATGGATATGTTTTGATGTTATAATTCTATACTATAGACATAATAGACATAATTTATAATTTTCTTGAGCCGTACGAGGAGAAAACTTCTTATACGTTTCTAGGGGGGGTATTGTTCATCTATCCCAATGAGCCATTTATCGAATCGTTGCAATTGATGTCGATCCCGACGAGAGGGAAGAGATCTTCGAAAGTGGGTTTTTATGATCCGATAAAGATCAAATCTATTTAAATGTCCTGCTATTCTATATTCCTTGAAAAAGGTGCTCAACCTACAGGAAACTGTTCATGATATTTCAAAAAAGGCGGGGGTTTTTACGGAGCTTCGCCTTAATCAACAAACAAAATTCAATTAATGAATATAAAAAAAGAAGATGTGGATGATTTGTATATAGCTTTGGATAACCTTTTGTTTGTTGCTATTTCTTTTTGTTCTTTCATATCATACTTAATTTATTATTGTTACTATAGAATGTTGTCTTTTATAACAACAAAAATCTATTTTTTTATATTTATATAAATAGATAGAAAAAGATCAAGTGAATAAATGAAGTAATCGGGTCTATAAAATATATAAAATTTTGAGATTACTGTCATGAGGTGGTTTTAGGTGAACTCTATGAACAAATAAAAAAACACAAAGGATTAAACTTGTTTATTTACTTATCAAATAAATCATTTTTTTTCTTATTCCCTTATCTTTTATTCTCCCAATCCAATATGTATATAAAATTGTATATATATGTAGTGCCAATCCAACACAATTACTTAGTTTTTTTATTAAATGATTGAAATTTAAATTGTTAGTAGATTTATAATTTGTTTTTCTTTTGTATTTTTTTCTCAACATTCATATTGACAACAGTGTATCAAATAAATATAATCCGATCGTGGATAATAAGGATCTATTTATATCTCTGTCCCATAGATTTTATTTCATTCAAATAATGGGTTCTTGGATTTTCTGTGATACAAGAAGTCTTTTTTTGATTATTTTGATTAAGATTAAAATTAATAAAAATCTATATGTACTAATTCATTAATGGATAACATAAGAGACAAGGGGCGGTCTATAAATATTTAAAAATATTTAAAATGCCTATTTTTATCCGTTCATTTTTATTATGTTCAGAATATAATCAATTAGAAATTTAAAAATTTATTTTAATATTTTGATTGCTTTTGATTGCGCTGTGCAATTCAATCTTTTTATTTATTGGGATTCTGATTGTATCTACACATTCTAATTATTGGGGTTGCTAACTCAACGGTAGAGTACTCGGCTTTTAAGTGCGGCTAGCATCTTTTACACACTTGTATGAAGCAACGGATTCGTCCACATCATCGGTAGAGTTTGTAAGACCACGACTGATCCTGAAAGGAATGAATGGAAAAAGCAGCATGTCGTATCAATGGATAATTCTGAGAATATTTCATTCTTACCAAATACGTACAAAACGTTATTTTAATTGTTTGAATTCTTGGCGTGTAACAAAATTGATAAAAAAAAATAAATAAATTTGGTCGAGTGAATAAATGGGTAGAGCCCTAATTACGGTTCCAATTATAGGGAAATAAAAAGTAACGAGCTTCTGTTCTTAATTTTTGAATGATTACCCGATCTAATTAGACGTTAAAAATATATTAGTACTTAATGCGGGAAAGACTTTTCCCATGAGTGGATTATAAATTTCTTATGAGTCCTAATTATTAGCTATTACCCATTATGGGGTAGAGATAAATGTGTAGAAGAAGGCAGTATATTGATAAAGATTTTTTTTTCAAAATCAAAAGAGCGATTGGATTGAAAAAAT